>OZ024906.1:63401080-63606080 GCA_964017125.1 Flabesymbios commensalis | reverse complement strand
AGCAGGGGGGTCCGTAGCTGTGTGCGCACACCCTGCTATAATGACAGCATGGTGGTTGGTGGCACGAGCATGCCGCGATCGATGACGATGCCTCATGTCCTGACATCGTGACGAAATTAGCCCTTGCTATGTTGGAAACGCCTTTTAAAACTGTGTCTTCTCACAAGGGAATTTACCGAGCTAGATCGAATGTACAGGAGGAAATCTAAAAGGCAACATCAACAATAGCTTAACTGAATGACTCCAACAAGAACTTACTAAAGTTAACGAAAGAATCCACCTTAACCCTAATTAGAACGCTAAATGATTTTTATGTAAACGATGGAGACCAAAGGGTTTATTTCAATTTGAAATCATCATAAATGACTTAGTTAGCTCTTTCCGCTTCATTTGAATACCTATGTTATGGGATCTACGACCATTATAAATAGTGTAATTCTTTTAGTGCTGGGACCGTACGTCTTTATACGACGTCTACAGACGTCATGCAGATTCTGACGTATAAAGACGGTCCCCGCGCCGTAAGGGTTAAAGCGCCAGGTTATCTTATTTAAATTTTCACCCATTCGAAGTTGTGTAAACAGGCCATTTATTAGACAACTATAGCTGCGTCATTCCAGCCAAGTCACGCCTCGCTACCTCGATCCACTCCTACCATTGGCCTTAAGGAGAATGCAATTAAAGAATTAGCGCAAAATTTTGTTGGCTTTGGCTGTTTTGTGTTTGAGGCGCTGGGTCTCATCGATTATGCTCAGACATAGGGGTATGGCTTTATGATATAAGATATGTTTAATATATCATTAAATAAAAACTGTGATATCATAATGGTGATTAGGATAATGACGATATGATGGTATGCCCTGGTATAAAAATGTGCAGCATATACCTTGATACGACTCTATGCTAATAATTGCATTGATGATAATGTACTTGTTAAGAGGTCGATAAGTGTATAAATTGAAACACAATTGAATGTTTTGAAGCTGCGGATACATGGGTGGCCGATGAGGTCACTTGTAGAGCTAAACTTCGAACGTTCAATAGGGTTATTCACCATAGAACGTTCTATTTTCTTTAATAAAACATTCCATTAAATTTTTTAGATTGACAAATCGGTTTGTATCTCTGACTATTATGTATTAACTATATACATCTCCATTTTAGTCACGAAAAATACATCCCACTCGAACCATTCATTACAAAGACGTGATACTGAGGACAGCAACTCTGGCTGAATAATAATCACATGGTGATCAGATTTATCAGACCTGAAATCCCGCCTTTTTTCCGAAAGATAAACGAAATTACTAATGTCTGTGTCCATCAAAGTGAGTACCTCGGGAGCAACAGCCCCCGTGGCGTGGTTGGTAAGAGACATGACTAGAATTTTTCATGTTGTGAGGTCGATGCCTGCACACGGCTGTGTTTTAAATTATTCCAGGTTGTTATTTTTTCGACATTTAAAACTGACATGCTATTTTTATAAATGCCTTTATTTCTATCAAAATCTCGACGGATTGAAAATAATAGTAGTCTAAATTAGTTTAAAAACATAGGCTCCACTCCAATTGAAAGCATATTGAAAAACACCCCTTTGTTCTCCTCGGTTTATTATCGTCGATCGCTCTGACGGTCGTTGATGGACATTGATGCGAAGCAGGTGTCGCGTTGTCTCGTGGGCCGTGTATGTGTGAGCGGAGGATGAAGTGACGATAAATCTGTCTTGAACTTGTTTATTGTGGTATATAATAACTTACATCTTGGTGTACTGGTAGAACTGAACTGACTTAGTTGACTGGCGCCAAAACGCGGGTTTTTGCTTAAATAGTGAGAGGGGGGTACAGGGTGGCCTATAAAACTAACCAATCACAGTGGTTTCCTCCAAACTTCCTGCTGATACATTTCGGCCAGAAAATCAGAAACTACAGTTTGAGAATACTAAGATTAGATTAGAATTTATGGAATTATGAAATAACGATAGCGATCTGAGATATAACAAAAATACGAGCTTTCTCATCAGAAGATGCCCCAGATGGACATGTGAAATAATAAGGCACATTGGCCAAGATTACAAAATAACATGAGAAAGTTTAGTCAAATTCAGCATCTGAGAATGTCAAAATATACTATTTTGAATATAGAAAAATATTCGTAAAACACTTGGACTTTAAAATTAACATGTATAAACTACAATCCAGGATACAAAACTGCATATAAAATTCAGTATGAAATTCCAAAGATAAGGTAGTCAAAATGACAAGTTTAGCTCACCAAGAAACACAGATACATTTGCTACAGAGGGAGGGGGATACTTGAGTACAGTGAGTAACGTGGTGTATCAAAGCAGGACTCATAGCCCGACCTGGTGGCGAAGCTTTATATTCAGCTTTACGATCCTGACGATATATGCCACCTATTCGAGAAAATTTCGACCACGAAATTGGACTTTTAATAACTAACATATTTTACATTTATCTACTAACTAGATCATGAAATTACATACAAATAATGACAGTAAAGAAATAATAATGGAGACGGTTGCCAATGTGAAATCAGGACATTAATCAAAAATCCAAAAAAATTGTCAGCAATACAAAGTATATGGGCAAAAACCGCGACATAAATATAAAAGCTCCAGAAACTGTGTTTGTAGTTTGGCCTTGGTGCCACAAAGTACTAACGACATACATATAAAAAAAAAATCTAGACCACTATCACTGGATTTAGGCCTTGGTGCCAACATTTCTTAGAAGAAGATCCAGATTACTGTGACTAGAGACATGGGCCTTGGTGCAAATCAAAAAATAGGGACCTTGGCGCCAGTTCAATGCTCGTCAGAATATACATTACATTCAACAGTATAACATGCCATGCAAAAACAATCAGCAAATTAAGTATACTCGTTAATGTTATAATACCAGCAATTAAAGCTAAAGAGCGGATAATGTAGTCTGGTGATATATCCTGAAGCACATGACGAAGCAGTCTCTGGAACAGTTATAATAATTGCCTTTGTCAAAACAAAAAGGCTGCTGACAAATTTAAAGTCTCTAGACAAATGTTCCGGATACACTATAGTGTCAATCTCATTATCATAATTACTAGACGTTGCATATATGTAAACACTTTTAAAAATATTATTGTATCAATTCAAACATTATCAGATTATGGAGAGTTCCGTAAAATCAATGATATAACTTTCTTCCAATATTGAGCATTCACCCGTGACGTAGCCGATATGTCACAGAAACGCGGAGGGTTGGGTTGGGGGTGGGGTTATGGGTACACAAACAACAAATCGACTGAGGTTGCGACATTTGATAATCCACTTATGTGTAATCCAGTGTACGTTGTACGAGTGGTGTACAGATGTACATGTCCGTGTGTGATTGCTACATATGATAATATGAATCCATTGTGTGTAATTCACTGTACAAATGATGTACAAAAGGTGTCCAGATATACATGTGCAGCTGTGTCCTGCTCTTGGAGCCTGGTGTGAACAAGTGCAGAGTAGCCGTGATGTGAAGTACTAAATACATCCATAAAATGCATGGTAATATCCTATTCTGCGTTGTTGTTGTTGTTGTTGTTGTTGATAACCAGGATAACGAGGCTGTTGTTATTGTTTATACTGAATGCTGATGTAGACCTGCGTTTTCTGTAGTCGGGTGGCTGTGATTATGTACAGTACCGGTAGTAGCTGGTATGGGCCTCAATTGGGCTGATGCTGGAACGTTATTACGGGGTACACCGGGACTCGCTGCCTCCATCGCAGACACTGTCACTCCTCTCACTCTTGAGACATCATGCTGCCGGACTGCTCACCCAAACTTATATTGGCTGTTGACATCGACTCCACTGCCTTATGCTCCATTTCAGGAACTTGAACCTGCTTGGAATATATTCCTTAGGCTTCATATCAATAGAAATCAATAATCTGTATGTATTCGTCTATTCTGTTTCTTACTGGTATGCTCTGTGTGTCCACTTGACATGGGATCAACCTGGTATCTCCACCAATTATCGTCGATCGCTCTGACGGTCGTTGATGGACATTGATGCGAAGCAGGTGTCGCGTTGTCTCGTGGGCCGTGTATGTGTGAGCGGAGGATGAAGTGACGATAAATCTGTCTTGAACTTGTTTATTGTGGTATATAATAACTTACATCTTGGTGTACTGGTAGAACTGAACTGACTTAGTTGACTGGCGCCAAAACGCGGGTTTTTGCTTAAATAGTGAGAGGGGGGTACAGGGTGGCCTATAAAACTAACCAATCACAGTGGTTTCCTCCAAACTTCCTGCTGATACATTTCGGCCAGAAAATCAGAAACTACAGTTTGAGAATACTAAGATTAGATTAGAATTTATGGAATTATGAAATAACGATAGCGATCTGAGATATAACAAAAATACGAGCTTTCTCATCAGAAGATGCCCCAGATGGACATGTGAAATAATAAGGCACATTGGCCAAGATTACAAAATAACATGAGAAAGTTTAGTCAAATTCAGCATCTGAGAATGTCAAAATATACTATTTTGAATATAGAAAAATATTCGTAAAACACTTGGACTTTAAAATTAACATGTATAAACTACAATCCAGGATACAAAACTGCATATAAAATTCAGTATGAAATTCCAAAGATAAGGTAGTCAAAATGACAAGTTTAGCTCACCAAGAAACACAGATACATTTGCTACAGAGGGAGGGGGATACTTGAGTACAGTGAGTAACGTGGTGTATCAAAGCAGGACTCATAGCCCGACCTGGTGGCGAAGCTTTATATTCAGCTTTACGATCCTGACGATATTATGCAGAAATATTTCAGCATTGTAAGGGTTAAGATTCACACGGATCTGGATCGTTAAAAATAAAATGTCCAGTGCCATGCTCCTGCTGTAGCGGTGAGCACACGAGCTTAATACACTGATAGCGCTAACTGCGCGCGTAAACGAGTCGATAACGGCCCAGATCAGTTTAAGGGGACACGATTTATGTCAATCTAGCCGGAATAATGGGGAGCGGATTCTATTTCCAGTTGTTACTTAACGGCTGATGATCCCGTGCGTGGCATGATAATAAGGCGGGTCCGGACGGCTGACGTAAGCATCACAGACACTCACCGTGGTATTGACTCGGTCATAATGGACACGAATTGATCATTATCAATTTGTCCATATGTGCATCTCCCGCGCTGCTGGACTCCCGCTATTCCGTAAACAAGCCTGTAAAACTCGCGCGACCAATGTTGTATCAATGCTGGGCCAGCCTTGACACAACATTGGGTCAACGTCTTGTGTTTGCTGGGAAGGCATCGGTGTTTTTCATTGGCGTGGTCTCGATCTCAGGGCTACGATTGGTCGAGAGATGGCGCTCTCGACCAATCGCAGCCTGGAGATTTGGGTCAAGAATATATGATTGGGGAGTATCGACCCTGCCGTTCTCATGAACAGTCAATTATATGCGGGGGGGGGGGGGTGATGCCTAATTTACCAAACATAATATCAGATGAATGCGTTTGCGTTTGCGTGACGTTGTTGTACATTCAAAATGGCCGCCGTGCAGTGCAGATAAGGCCTAGATTGCACTCGGCTATTTGGGGCACGTCAACAACGATGTTCTGGCAAATCTGTGCTCACAAGAACTTTTTACCCTTAAAACACACCACTACTTTATTTTATTTGTCCGACCACGACATTCTAAGCCGGGAATGGAGAGTTATTGTTGAGCAAGTACAGACACATTATCATTGTAGGCGTAATCATGATAATGGTACTATAATCAGTCATGTTCGACCGAGCTGCTGATTATGTCAGGTTAGTTAGACAGACATGTCAGGTTAGTTAGTCGGGCATGTCACGTTAGCTAGACAGACATGTCAGGCTAGTTAGACAGACATGTCACGTTAGTTAGACATACATGTCACGTTAGTTAGACAGACATGTCACGTTAGTTAGACAGACATGTCACGTTAGTTAGACAGACATGTCAGCTAGGTTAGTTAGACATACATGTCAGGTTAGTTAGACAGACATGTCAGGTTAGTTAGACAGACATGTCGGGTTAGCTAGACAACCATGTCAGGTTAGTTAGACAGACATGTCAGCTAGGTTAGCTAGACAACCATGTCACGTTAGTTGGAAAGACATGTCAGGTTAGTTAGACAGACATGTCAGGTTAGTTAGACAGACATGTCAGGTTAGTTAGACAGATATGTCAGCTAGATTAGTTAGATATACATGTCAGGTTAGTTAGACAGACATGTCAGGTTAGTTAGACAGACATGTCGGGTTAGTTAGACAGACATGTCAGGCTAGTTAGACAGGCATGTCAGCTAGGTTAGTTAGACAGACATGTCAGGTTAGTTAGACAGACATGTCAGGTTAGTTAGACAGACATGTCAGGTTAGTTAGACAGACATGTCAGGTTAGTTAGACAGACATGTCAGGTTAGTTAGACAATCATGTCAGGTTAGTTAGACAGGCATGTCAGCTAGGTTAGCTAGACAACCATGTCACGTTAGTTGGAAAGACATGTCAGGCTAGTTAGACAGACATGTCAGGTTAGTTAGACAGACATGTCAGGTTAGTTAGACAGATATGTCAGCTAGGTTAGTTAGATATACATGTCAGGTTAGTTAGACAGACATGTCAGGTTAGTTAGACAGACATGTCGGGTTAGTTAGACAGACATGTCAGGTTAGTTAGACAGGCATGTCAGCTAGGTTAGTTAGACAGACATGTCAGGTTAGTTAGACAGCCATGTCAGGTTAGTTAGACAGACATGTCAGGTTAGTTAGACAGACATGTCAGGTTAGTTAGACAGACATGTCAGGTTAGTTAGACAATCATGTCAGGTTAGTTAGACAGGCATGTCAGCTAGGTTAGTTAGACAGACATGTCAGGTTAGTTAGACAGACATGTCAGGTTAGTTAGACAATCATGTCAGGTTAGTTGGACAGACTAGTCAGGTTAGTTAGACAGGCATGTCAAGTTAGTTAGACAGACATGTCAGGTTAGTTAGACAGACATGTCACGTTAGTTAGACAGACATGTCAGGTTAGTTATACAGACTTGTCAGCTAGGTTAGTTAGACAGACATGTCAGGTTAGTTAGACAGACATGTCAGGTTAGTTAGACAGGCATGTCAGGTTAGTTAGACAGACATGTCAGGTTAGTTAGACAGACATGTCACGTTAGTTAGACAGACATGTCACGTTAGGTAGAGCTACATATCACGTTGGGTAGAGCGACATGTCACGCTAGGTAGAGCGACATGTTACGTTAGGTAGGCAGACATGTCACGTTAGTTGCGCATCCAGCAATAACATGCGTGAACATCGTGAGCTTAGCACATTATGTTAAATGTTTCGTGTGTAATGAGAAAATAATCTCTATACTGTACAGCGCCCCATAACAAATAATCTAACAACAAGGTATATGACTTCTGCGAGGTCATTATCATACTAAACAATTACCATTGATCTTATCTGGAAAAGATTTAATTTTTTAATGGAAGGATACAGCTAGATATCAATATCAAGATTTCAAGTGGAATGGACCCCCAATTCCCAGCCTCCCTGTCCAGGCCGTGTGATAGATAATTGGTATGTACATGTATACTCCCGTGCGAATTCAACCGGCAGTATCTCCTCGCTTTACAAGTAAGCAGATACTACATTTTGCCTTGCAGAGCAGTATATCTCAATGTGTTTAAATAATGAGCAATGTTTTACGGAATAAAGTGAAATATAAAGTAGTATTAGCTAATAAAGACCCGCATAATGGGTCGTTTTCGTGGAATTAATCACGCCCATAACACTGAGGAGGGAGGCCTGGGAATGGACCACCAGGTAGATGCGGGTGTAATTAGTGATTCTCCAGGGACTATGGGTCGACTGAGTAGGCCAATTAGGTGCAATGCCCAGCAGTCAGACAAGTTTAAAGATGCTGCCAGTTAAGACTCCCTCCCATCCGGCACACCAAGCCATTTCCACGTGGATTAAAGTCACTCACGTTGATTCCACGTAGAAGCAATGTCGTGTGTATAAACCCTGGAAACCAAAGGGTTTTCTTTCAATTTGAAATCGTCATAAATATCTTAGTTAGCTCTTTCTGCTTCATTTGAATACCTACGTTCATTCATTGCTGTATTTTCTTGTTGATGTTGTTTACTCACAGCTTTTTGATTAGCTATAGTCTCTATCACTTTTCATAAACACTTAGAAGATTGTTTTGCAATTAATATAGTTACTATAGAAAGTGCAATTATTAGTTAATATCATGCTTGCATTTTCGCATAATGTGTATAATCTCATTGTCAATTCAATATAAGATAATTTTTAATGCAAATTGTTATTGTAAAATTATATAATTTTATGTTTTTTGGGTAACCTGTTTAACTCTAACGATTTTTGAGTAGATGAAGTTTTTGTTTTTTATAGGTCATTATAGGTTTTGTAGGTCGTAATCTATACAGTACTCAACAGGCGATGACCTATATAAGCAAAAGAAAACCTTTATGCAAAATGTATACTTTATAAAAATAAACAAAATACTCTACTCTAGTCTAGTAAATGCACATATTATTTACACATACAGATGTAATAAATGTTCATCTTCAACACGAAAGATGGGCAAGCGCGGCTGGTATGCCGAAACAACGCTACAAATTCTGGCCCATCATTACTGCCGCTCCTGGCTGAAATCAAACATTGACTCGGTTTCCATACGGGATGATTGAACCAGTTTGCGCACAGCCGTAGAAGTGAAGACGTTGATCCAGTACCGCTTTTATTTTAATTCTGCACGAGGACTTCTACTATTTAGCTAATATTATTAAAGCAGCCCCTTGGGATGACATCAATTTTCGTTTTTACTTCCGCACTGAAGTAGTGTATCCCACGGATCATGTTTTTATTTTTTTCAAAATTTATATATTTTTACAAATATTTTTAATCAACATTTCTATGAAACCAGAAGAAACCCAAACAAACTATTTGTATACCTGAAGGACGATTGAATGTTTTCACAGCATTGGGACACATGCTGATGGCATCGGCCCAGCGTTGGGTAGACAATCAGTGCTGCAGGTGTGTCCTCCCGTGTCCTGACTATGAGACACCAATTAGCGGCGACTGCTCTGATCTTACCGTCTGATACGTGGGAATATGTGATGGAAAGTGCTTAATATTGCAGACTTGTTTTGTTTACATGGCAATATACGACCTGGAAATACAACTATTTCGCTCTTTTTAGGTGCTTTAAAATTGTTTTTTGACTTTTTCGTATTTTTACCTAAGATCAGTAGGCTATATAGCTTCACATAAATTAAATTTTCAAAATTGACAACATTGAAAATGTCTCATGCTCCATTAATGTTAATAATGAGCGGATTTTGTGTGTGATGCCATGTATTGAACATCACCCATCCATCCCAGAGTGTACAGTTTTTATTTTTTGCTAATAACTACTAATTAGTGGATTACAATTATTTGAGAATTCACAGAACAGGAAGCACATAGATGTGCAAAGCTGTACATACAATGCAATGAACTCCATCAATGTAGGCCTACTGGGCTGAGATACTTTGGAGCAGTTGACTGATTATTATTATGGCGAGGTGGTCTTCGCCGGCGATCTCGGGTGTTTTATCTGGGTGGCCACCCGTCAGGCTGGCTACACACGGCGTCGTTCTGTTCCAGTAAATTAATTGGTTCTGACCAAGGACAGCACAGGGAGGGAGCCCTTGTAGAATCTTTGCCCTTCCAGCCAATCCCGCACTTCACTGCGCAGGCCTATCATGGCCGCCAGGCAGGAAGCACACGTTTGACCAATCACGTGTGCCGCATAATTCTGCGCCTGCTCAGCAAAACACGACGACTTGGCCACGTCTCTGAGTGATGGTGGGCCAAACTTCCCAGAAATTGGCCCACCATCGCACAGAGATTCGCCCGATTTGTCTTGTTTGTTTAATCTGTCTTGCTTTGCCGTGGACAATCATCCCACCTGGATCTTCTTGTCTTCTGTCCACTCCCCCCTGACCACCGCTGATTGCTTGTCAAGGCAACAGTTCTGGACACGTTTCCGGGGCTAATCTACTAATTAAAGTGGTCATATGGCTCTTACAATTATATCCACTCACCACAGGAAATCAATTACCAGTCTTAGCTGGTCAGAAGAAGCAGATGCGAAATGGTTAGAAATACCTAGATATCTGTAAATGATGTTGACCAGGTCTACCATTATTTTTGTGCCATCAACTGAACTTACTGCTCAATTGCGTTTGCTACACTCTAAACAATTAAACCTTTTAGTACTATTACCATGCAAGGGTTCTCCTGGGGTTGCATGATAATAGTACTGAAGGGTTCCTTCTGAAAAAACCTATATAATATTGTTTAGAGTGTACTTCAAGATGTTTAAACGTGACCAGATCAAATCACACGAGTCTAATTTTTCTACTTTTGTTTCACTGGGATGGAAGATATTATAGAACCAATGTAAAGTTATGTAGATATGTCATCCTTCATCCTGTATGGTTAGAAAATTGAACCAATTCTATTATCCTTGCTCTTAGTTATTCACATGTGACATATCAAGGTTTCCCAACACAAAGTATTTATCTTGCTGTTAGTGACAACCCAGACCCTCAGTAAATGATTTCTGCGCTCGCATCCTGAGCAATGCTCATTACATGTTCATATTATGGCCACCATTTCTCTTTTTGCAAGTTTACCACACCAATACCACACCAATGCTTCACAATGAGACCTCAACGTGAATTGAAATACAAATAACTTCTGAATAATTAACGGAACAATCCGTGTTACAGCCGCATAAACAAAGGAAACCTGTTTTTTGCCTCGGCAGAATAACTTACGCGCCGGGACTGGTTCCGGGCTGCGCGCTGAGACCCGGGCGCAGGTAGATTAGTTTCAGTGGTGGCCGCGTGGAGGCGCTCTCGCTGACAGCACCGAGGCTGTAAGGGGCTCAGCTTGACATGGATCCCTGGCGATCTCCTTCAAGCTCAGCTGATTGCGGATCCGTTCTGAATCAAAGTGCACTAATGAGACTCGGCGGGAACATGACACTCCCGACACCCTCCACGTGGGATGAGTCTACCTGGTCACACACCACACACGACATCCTATGGTGGCTTGATATTGGGTCACGTTGGCCCAACATCAAGCCACCATCGGATCAATCAATGGATCAATCAATGGATCAACGTCGAGTGAAGTGATGCTTTTCCGGCAGCGTGGGTAGGGGGAAGGGGTAGAAATTTCTGTGATACAAAAAACTGTTCAATATGTTTGCCCGGAATTCATTAAATTCCGGGCCAGCCTGAAGAACGTCGGCACGACGTTCATCCGATGGTGTGCATCCGATGGCGTTACATAATACCTCTTCGTCCCATTAATATACATGTTTACAAAGATCTAAAACAATGATTGTTCTAGATCTATACGAGGGTATTGTTTTACCACCGAAGGATGATTTTCCACTGTATTGCCGTGCAAAGCTAAAAAGCAATATCTGCTTACTCTACAAGTAGGGAAATACTACTTTTTTTCTTTGCAGAGCAGTATAGAAGAAATCGAGCAGAGACACAAGAAGGGCATGGACAAGCGGGAATTATATTACCTTTGATGCCATAATCATATACATGCAGATCGTCCGTCATTAATACGTCGTTATGTGAATAAAATAATGGCAATTTTCACCGGCGGGCCCTCTATAGTTATCCTAATTTCTGTCGAACATTATTGAGTCTGCAGGGGTAATAGAAGATTACAAATCACGAGTCAAATGGATATGTGTCCACAATGTACGACGCTGGCACAACGAAAAAAACAGATTGGTAGGCCTATACAGAATACTACACTCAGTATCAGTATGGTACAACACTACATTATCTGATTATAGAATTTAAATTTGCACACACTTGAAGTTGTGTCTCGCTATCGCGACCCACAACTTCAAGTGGATGAAAATTACTTATATTTGTACAATTTGAATCGAAATATATATCCTAATTTTGAACAATTAATGCACTTTCCTCTGACAAATTCCTTTTTTTGCTGGACAAACATAAAGACTGCGGTTCTTAACATTATTGAGAGTTTTATTATGTAGCCAGTTGAGGAAGATATAGAATTAATTCAGGGAAATTTCAATGAAATCATATTAATGGGGGATATGAATATAGACCTATCAAATCACAAGAATAAAACACATGTACCTAGCAATGCGAGAAAACTCTTGAATATCCTAGACAGTTGTAATTTAACACAAATAATTTCGAGTTTTACAAGAATTTCTTCCGCTAGTAAAACAATAATTGATCATGCATATGTAAATAACAACAAAGAGATTATACACACCGTTGTGCCCAAGTATGGAATAAGCGATCATTATCCCATCTGTATTATCCGAAAGTACTCAAAAAACAAAGAGAGAACAGACGGTAGACTATTGTTTTATAGAAACCTAAATAATTTTGACACAAACTGCTTTATGGAAGATATGTGCAACTGCTCCTGGGCAGATCTAAAAAACGGTATTACTCCAGACAAGAGTTTAGCGGTATGGAGCGACCTATATAATAATGTCCTACACAAACATATGCTCATTATACAAAAAAGAGTAAAACGTTCACAACAACCCAAATGGATGAATAAAGATATAAAATTTGCTATTCACACAAGAGATTATATGAAAAAAAACACAAAATTTTATACAATATAAAATATGGCGAAACCGAGTCGTCAACTTGATACGATCATCTAAAAAAGAATTTTATCAAATAAAAGAAATCCGTCCATATTATGGAAAAATTTAAAGGGAGTCTGTCCTGATAAGCAACCCAAAGCGCTTAATAGCCTAAATATCTACGGGGAGGTTATCACAAATGAGTCTGAGATTGCTAATGCTCTTAACTTGTTTTATGCCAATGCTCCCTCTAAATATACACCAGTGCGATCTACCGATTTACATGATGACATAGCTGAAAATATAAAAAATCTTGTCAATAGGAACACTTTATTTGCGCCACCAGAAATGTCTACAGATTTTGTGCTAGAACAGTTAAGAAGTATGTCACATTCTAAATCGACGGGATTGGATGGCATCGGTGTTAGTACACTTAAATTGGCTGCCCCCGCAATAGCTGACTCAATCACTTATATTTGTAACCTTAGCATCAGAACTAAATCATTTCCAGAGAAATGGAGAGAAGCAAAAGTGACACCGATCTTTAAAAAGGAAAAAAACAGATAACTGTTCTAACTACAGACCCATTTGCCGATTCTCTCAAAAAATTTAGAAAAACACGTGTATATAGGTTTATACGTCTTCCTCCAGGACAACAAGCTACTGCTTGACACACAGTTTGGGTTTCGTAAAAATCACTCGTGTCAGACTGCACTAATTACACTCGCTGAGGTAATATACAATGCTATCCAATCTGGTAATTTATTTGGTTTATTACAGTTAGATCTAAGTGAAGCATTTGATCTCGTTAACCACACATTACTATTGGTGAAGTTGAAACTTTACCATTGTAATGCTGATACAATCTGTTGGTTTCAATCATATCTTAAAAACCGATCACAACGAGTATCTGTTAAGAGCTCACTATCACAACCACAGACAATCAACTCCGGGGTACCACAAGGATCGATTTTAGGTCCCCTTTTGTTTTTAACTTATATCAATGATATGCCACTAATTTTTAAGCGAATCAACACAATGCTGTATGCAGATGATGCTACCATATCAGCGTCAGGTAAACATATTGTAGATATCGAAAATACACTCTCCGATTCTGGGAACTCTGCATCTGACTGGTGCCTCAAAAATGACATGATTCTCAGCCTGCCAAAGTGCAACACATTGATTATTTCCAGCAAAAAACAACCTTTGTCTCTCAATGTCGATATCGATGGTACTATTATTCCAAATTTGTCAACAGCAAAAATACTTGGAGTTCACTTCGATAATGTTATGAGCTGGGATAAACATATTAAAGCTATTCGTAATAAGATTACACAAAACCTTTATCTTCTTCAGCAAATAAAATCATTCCTACCTGTGAATGCCAGGAAATTGTTTGTAAACAGTTATATTTTGCCACATATTGATTATTGTAGTGTTGTATGGGGAAATTGTTCAAAAACATTTGAAAATTCTCTGGAAAAACTCCTAACCAAATCTGCCAGATTAATCCTTGATGAAGTGCTTGATAGACAAAATACAACACCAAGTCATGTACTATATACTTATCTAAGCTGGATGTCAATACCAGAGAGAATTAACTACCATCGAGCTGTGCAAGTGTACAAATGTTTAAACGGTATGTGTGATCAAGGTATGAATGAAATGTTTCGGTTAAATAGGCAAGTACACAAGTTTAAGACAAGGGCCGCCGGTAACCATAACATTCATGTGTCACATAGCCACTGTAAAAGCTTTCTGAATCTTGGTACACAAATATAGAATAAGATACCACCTCATATTCGAAACTCTCAAAGTCTAACTAATTTCAAACCGTTATATGTACAACAACTATCTGGTTCGAATCTTGGACGGCGGCTTTCGCTGATACGTTCGAACCAGATTGACCTCTTCCACGTTGTGACATGGACATACTTAGCGCATTTGTAATTGTAATCACGCTAATGGTAAACATTAAATTTCGTGTGTAGCGTGTCTATATCTGGTTCGAATCTTGGACGGCGGCTTTCGCTGATACGTGCGAACCAGTTTGACCTCTTCCACGTTGTGACAGGGACATACTTGGCACATTTGTATTGGTAATCACGCTAATGGTAAACATGAAATTTCGTGTGGAGTATTGTCTATATCTGGTTCAAATCTTGGACGGCGGCTTTCGCTGATACGTTTGAACCAGAGTGACCTCCTCCACGTTAAGAGTCTCGCATGCCATAGTCCCACAAATCATTCTTCGCTATTTTGTTTTGTGTTGTACGCTCAATCATAATCATGATATTAATGTTTATAATAAAAATACAATTTATGCCTTAATGTACTATTCGTAGGACTTTTAAAATTATATGAAATGGGTTTTAACATTATTTTAGATATATATTAAATACACATAAGTTTTAATTATAATTCTACGATTTCCAGAGTGTCTTTTTTACTACAATGGAATATTGTATTATAAGTTATGTAGTTATTTTATCTCTGGTTTTCGTGCGGGAAGCGGGAAAATAGCGGTTAAATAGCCATGATGTTTCTGCAGTGTAAATTTATGTATAAAATTGTAAATATTGTATTATAGTTTGTATTATATCCTGTTTTTTTTTTTTAGCATTAATCATGTACATATTTAAATCATTGTACAATTGCATGTGTTTAAAGAGGGCCCATTGCAAATTAGTACGATGTACTAAATGGTCTACCCTCTATAAATAAAGTTTATTATTATTATTATTATTATTATTATTATTATTATTATTATCATCTACCTGATGCTATTTCGCCAATTTCAGTAAGAATTGACTCACATATTTCTGAAATGTAATTTTCATATATTTTTCTAGCCTACGTGCATACAAGAAACAGGTACAACTGTTTAACATGAGATATGAAAAACTTCCGAATAATTCATTGCTAAAATGACAATGTGACAAGACAAATCGTCGCCTCGGAGCTAAAGGATCCTATCTGCCACTCTAACGAGTGTCAGATAGGATCCTTTAGCCCCGAGGCGACGAAATGAGCATGTCTTAAATGATTTTTTTGTGGTTATGTAGTAAACAAGGTGTGATCCACGTGAAGTGCGACTATGAGCTGTGATCACCAATTTATCTCTGCCTTCAGTAATCAAAGAGATTCTGTGTAGGGTACGTGTGATCTTTAGTTGTAGTACTTGGCCATAGTAATCAATGTAGATGTCATCCACTTAAAGTCCGTCTCCTGTCACTCTCGGGCTGTGTTATCTAACATCGACACTGTTCATCCTCAAAACCTATCAAATTAAAATAATAAAACACACACATAATTATGTATATCGTTATGCATACTGTGTACGCAGTCAATGTGCATATTTCCTATGGTTATTTTATGTCTGGTTCATATTAATTATTATGTTTTAAATGTTCATTTTAATTACGCTATAGTCTGCATATACTACCTATCCTCAATAAATATATATATATCTGTAATATTATCTTATCTATATATTACAATTTGATTTTATTATTGCCATGATTATCAATACCAGTAATCAGCGAATTTTAGTGCGGCTGCGAATTGCAGTAAACATATTACTGATCATTCAATTTTGTAGGGTTTTCTAATTGGGCTGTTTTAGACCATATATATGGATACATTTAGTACTTTTGCATTTTTTATTTGAAAATCTCTGCCTGTCTTCTTCAAATCCCCGTCTGTGCTCCAACAATGTAAATACCCTCCATGCAGTTTATGTAATTGTAATATATTTTTTACACATTTACTGTATAGCTAAGGTATTACTACATCCATAACGTATATCTATCTATCTGATAATAAACGATGGCAAATATATAGTTATTAAATAGTATTTGATTGACATTTATCATATACAGATATGGATGCTGTCTTTAGCATCAGGATGGTTAATTAAGCTTTCCATGAATATAAGACCTTACTATAGTCTTCTACCGGATATGTCATCACCGTTCATCATTATTGCTCGCGAATACAAAATGTGGACTGCAGCGGGGGGGACACTCTATAGGGACAAAGATAGAGGGTGGGGTGGCAGTGGGGTGGGAGCAGACAACCAATGCTGCAAACCAATGTTAATTCACATTTTGCAAAACGACTGACCTGGATATAGTGTTTGTGATTGCTCCAGATGACCATCTCGATCAATGATGTGCCTAACATCAAAGTCAACCGCCTTGGGAATGGTCTACACCACAAATGTAGCTGCGTCAGATCGTCGCCTCGGAGCTAAAGGGTCCTATCTGACACTCGTCAGAGTGGCAGATAGGATCCTTTAGCTCCGAGGCGACGCGATGCTCTTAAGATCGACAGTAAGATTTTCAAAGGCAATATATATTATTGCAAAATATAATATTGATATCATAATAGATTTTGCTTTCGAAACTGAAACATCTGCCAGCTCCCAACTCTCATTCTGTTCAATTACTTAAATTATGCTGGCATAATTTGAAATCTAGGTGGACATTGCTGTCTGTGAAAGCTATGTTGAAAAAATGGGCCATCTACAGGGATAGCCTAAACCAATGGCTAATAACTGAATATATACAGAACTGAATGTTCATTCTGAAACACCATTACTGGGCATACCATTATTATGTGATGTGATGACAGAAATCTGAATCTATGCATACTGCTGTTTTTGACAAAATGTCTGTGAGAACCATTTGGAACACACGGACACACACCAGCAGTTCCCAGAAATAGGGTTTGTGGACATGTTAAAATTGTTAATACATTATTGGAATGAGTTCCAATAATGTTAAAACGGCTATATACGCCATTATTGCGAGTTTGAGTTAAGATTATAGAAGACAAGATTAAAGAGTTGAAAACAAGAACCATAATTGTCTTGTCTTGTCTCTACAGAGCATCCCCAATTAATATAACGCATATTATGATCTACGTTATCTAAATTAGATATACATGGCCATGCATTGAAATACATTAATTATAGCTATACCAATATGTTTATAAATCCTCAAACAAAACATTTTTTTTACTTGTAACGATTATCTTCTTGCTTTACACTTTTTTTATAAGCACATGAAATAACAATTTTTTAACATATTAAAGGTAAAACGTGACATTGATCAGGAAGATTTCAAAATCGATGACCTCCATTTGTTAAAACTGAATAATAGTCACTCACTTGAAGTTGGGAAAGGCGCCACTATGGCGCATAGGAAGTTATAATTATATCAAATTATATCCTACACTATTCAAAAATGTTTATCCCCAAATTAGTTTAGTTTATGCACGAAATTCAATGCTCTCGATATTGTATTCTATATTGACACCCCTTCATAAAACACCTATATAATCTGATAATGACCTCGATTTAAAGAAAATAGAAACTACATTAGAAACTGTGTTATGCCCAGAGGGGGCATTTAGAGACCTCACTATCACATGTGTTATAATCATTCGGAGTGGTTCCTATAATACAGACCCAATTATTAGTTTAGCTATAAATGTTATCAATTTCCCATTGTTTCTATTCACGCCTTGCGGACATCTATATTCTCACTAATAGTCAGAGCCCTATAACCCGTTAACAGCCAAATTATTTAATTGGAATTTTCACCCACTTGAAGTTGTGTCTCGCTCACGCGATTCAAGACACGTTTTAGCTTTAACATGTTCAAAAGCTAGTATTTAATGTGCTAATAAAACGTATAATAATCGGACCGGTGGTTAAAGGGTCAAGGCCTGAGTGTGGACATTAATAATAAGGACACTTAAGGACACCTCGTTCCGGATCCTGCGACTACTCATATTAAGACTGTGATAGAACCGGACAGTTGACAAATAGTACTGTCAGCTTGCCCGTCTCTGTGAGACATGAAATATAGGCAAGATTACACTTTCGGTAAACAAGTGATTGTGTTATTTTTGGCCGATCCCAGCGAGAGGGGGGGGGGGGGTGACGGCCCCATGTGGTGTCAATGTTGGCCCAACGTCGTCTTGTATTTGTTGGCTGATGTGGTTGGGTATATCGGGCCAAAAGGGTGACCCTCTGACCCTTATAGCATATCAGTCAACCCCCTTTGTGCTTCATTACCCATACAAAGCGAAATTTGAAAAAAAAAAATTCAAAATTATCAGTCAGGTTGACAATTGTTGTTTACCCTCTTGATACTGTGGTGGGTCTCTTTATGTGAGTATAAATGACTAATAACTTCACGATATAACTTAACGATATAACAATTTAAGCCCAGCTGATAAATTTCACATTTAAAATTACTGTATATTACTAACTATTCAAACCATTACTAAATATACTTCAAAATTTGATAACAAATAATCTGATAGAAATCGTCAGAAAAAATGGAATACCCGTTTTACGACTGCATGCTGAAATCTATAATCTCGAACATGAAATTGCGCTCAAAATTACCACAAAGTAATTCAGATTTGTATAAAGTTAGGCTCACTTTTAGTCATATTATTTGATTCCGATTTCATCAGCGCATACTGTACATATATGACTCCGAGGAGGGAGATTGTGTTCCTTAAAGTGTCATTATACATAATATATAGCCTGGTTGGCATGAGCGATGGCCAATTACCCAGAGAGATTTGCCAATAAACCAGCAGGATTTACTGATTTGCATGAACCAATAACCCATTCATCCCAGGAATCCCCATCTTCCCGGACTGTATGTCTACTCGTACATCGTAGGCTTCGGACTGGTCGAGATGGTCATCTCGACCAATCCGAAGCCTACGATGTATCGTAACTTGTACGAGAATACGGACCGGTTTTGTGCACTTCATACCAGTCCATACAAATGAGGCTAGGTTAGATATATGAACTTGTGTAAAATTTTTATGTTACCTTTTCCTAATCATGGATCGACTCAGATTTATGGTGCTCTACCCCGCAAAGCCTAAAGGCAGTAACTGCTTACTTGAAAAGTAAGCAGTTATCGCATGCCTTCTGGCTTTGTGCAGTAGGGCTGTCCTCTCTCGTTTAAGATGGTACCTCGGACCATAGATTCCTTGCTCGGACCAAGTTCTGTCTCGAACTAAATCATCTGTAGAGATAAAATAGTACTACTCGGCAAGCATCAGACGTTGAATTAGTGCTGGTTTAAAGTTTTTTTTTTCGTTCGCCATTACATTGGCTCGCCTGTCATTTCGCTCGCTGATGCGTTCGTTCGTTCGTTCGTTAGGTTCTGAGGTAGGCCTAAATATTAAATCCAGATAAAACAACCCAATTACAGGAGTGACAGGAGTGACAGGAGTGAGCCGGGTATAAATATCCCAGTAAACAAGAGACATTGATCCGATGTTGTTTTAATGTTGGACCAGCGTCGCAGACGGTGGACCATCATTGAAACAACATTGGGGCACTGTGTCTTGTTTGCTAGGATATAGTGAACTTAAGTATACACCCCATTTCTCAACAAACACGAGGCGTTCACACAATGTTGCTGTAATGTTGAGCCAGCGTCGTGCTAGCCGTGTCGTCCTCTCCGAGGCCGTAGATTGATGTACTTGCTTTACCCGAAAAAATCAACATAGCGGTGACTGAGAGCGATCTCGACCCCAAAGTCAAAAAAATGTCCATAATTTTTAAATGACTGTGCGACCTGCGAGCTGAGCATTCGGGCATGTAACCGAAATGGTACTGATACAAAAAAAACTATTACCAACCTGATTATTCGAGGGGAAGTCTTAGATATGACCGTCCGAAGAAATGGCCCACGATTTTGCACTGGGTCAATCTTCATCCACTGGTCGTGTCAGCATCGTGAATATCTCGTCATATGGAATAAATAACACTAGTCAATTTTAATGGTTTAATATTGGACTTATCAAATAGATGTGATAAAAATAAAAATGATAACAAACATTAAATTAAGAAATCAAATTTATTACCACATTATATCCGTACAGGACTCAGGATATATATTATCAGAGGTGCATAATTATAACACATTATAACACAAAAAGATGTATCTTTGCAATAAAAGTATATATGTATATCTCACACACATGTACACACATATAAATACAAATAAAAATTAACAAATTACGCAATATTGCCTTCAAATCATCTATCAACAAAATACTAGTATTATACAAAATGTTATATAAACAATTGCTTTGTTCTAAGTTCGAATATTTATTTCACCAACTACTAATTTAACTTTCATAGGATTGAAAAATCTATCACACACATTGTCGCTCTTGACGTTGTGATGAGCAGAGAGCCAGAGACTATACAAATAAATAATAGCAGGGGCCTAAAATACATAAAAGCTGGGGAAAAGGAGATGTCAAAATGTTGTACTAGCAGTAATATTATATCTGGTTGTTGTTAGAAAAAACTACTGTGAGAAATAAGAATACTTACAACGAATAATATAAAAGAGAATGCTACACCATAGAGACAAGTGTAAACCTCTCCAAGTAGAAAACGTTTTGGCAAATGGAGAAACCTCCCGCTGGGATGACACTAATTAGAAGAAACAGACAGTCCACTGTTATTTGTAAACTGACAATTTCTAGTAGTCTCTAGTGGCTGAGAAGATGGAAGAGAAATGCTTGGAAATGTCAAAGTATTTCATGTCAATGAAATGTCATGGCATAAAAAACATGGTTTAACTCTTTACCCGCCGGTCTCAATTACATCTTTAAAATAGAAAATTAGCACATTAAATACCCGGTTTTGAACACGTTAAAGATAAAATGCGACATCAATTAACACGATTTCAAAATCGGTTACCTCCATTGTGTCATATCTGAATAATTTTCACTCACTTGAGGTTGTGGATCGCGTCAGCGAGACACAAATTCAAGTGGGTGAAAAGTCCAATTAAATAATTTAGCGGCTGAAGGTTTAAAAGTATAATGTATATACATACACAACATTATTTAGCCATATTATTTATTCAAGATACAATTATTTGAAATAAGTTTTGAAAAACTAGTTGATTGATAACTACATAGTATATCGTCGTAAAAACTGCACCATTTAATTCTAAATAGGTATTTTCGATTATATATTTAATTGGAGATTTTGACTAGGTATTCATATCTTTGATTATTTTTAGTAAGAAAAAGAAAATACTCCTCTGGACGTTATTGTCATTCTCTCTCTGAACCTATTGCCTGATCGAGCAAAGAAAATAAAAAATAATAATCTGTGGCTAAGTTAAACATATTCAACAGCGATTCACACCCGAGTGCTAAAAACATATCTCGACATGGTAAAAACTACACTAAAAATGAAATATTGTAATTTTGCATCGTAGATTCATAGATTTTCATCGCAAATATATATATTTTTATTTGTATGATGTTGTCTGCTCCTCAACATAGCCATGACTAGGATATAAGTTTGTTTTCAGCATTTTCCAATGTAAGTTACCCACATTATTTACTTAGCTATTTACCACAAAAGTGAACAGCAGTGTCCAAAAAACAAATCTTCGTGAAATGTCACATGACGAGTTACATGGTCGGGAAGGAATTTTAACATTCCGAACCAATAATTGTTGAGGTACATGTAGGAACTAATGAATTAACAGTTTGAGCATTGCAATAATTATTGATTGGCTGATTGATTATAATTATTGATTCAATTAGGCCATATTTCAGTCTTTAGACGTGCAATTGTGAACCAGGTGTTTGTTTAGATCTAGCCTTTTTAGAGAAATACAGCATTCCAGAAGATTTGGGTAGTACAAATGCATTTTACTTTACGAGTGTTCACCCGTTATTGCCACTCATGAACTGCTGTTTTATTGGCGGCCAGGTTTCCAAAAGTCAGCAGATAGGACACATTCAACCAATGTTTTGCTCAAAGTTAGCCCATCATCTGCGACGTTGGCTCATCATTCAACCACCACTGGCTCAATGAATTACCAGAGAGTGGTCAGTGGGATGATACACTGGCCAGTGGTCAGTCTGATGACCCACTGGTCACAGCTGTGCCTGCGCTTTCACAAACTATTCCAATATGACACACTGATTATAGTGTTGTTTGTTCCCGGGTTCGACCCCCCTGCTCACCTTTGCTGTTGATGTTTGTACATGGCACCAGCTTGTACTGCTTACCCTAACAGGTGGCTCTGGACACAAGCGTGCTTTTTGTCTTGCAGCTTATCTCTGTGATGTAATTTTTCACTTCATCCACGTCACTAACATTCTGACAGACGATGTGTGCTGCAGAAAATGATAGAATTGTTAACCCAGCTAAAGTGCAAATTCATCTTATTTAAATTTTGACCCACATAAAGCCTATAAGGGATTGCATAATTCGTCGCCTCGGAGCTAAAGGATCCTATCTGACACTCGTTAGAGTGGCAGATAGGATCCTTTAGCTCCGAGGCGACGATTTGCTGACATGTAAATTTTGAAAAAGGAAATTATATAGCCTACTGATCTCAACTAAAATATAAAAATAAATCATTCAAAACTCAAAAGCACTGAAAAAGTCCAAACTAGTTTTATTTCAAAGGCATATACTGCCATGTAAACAAAACTGTGCGCAGTATGCAACACTTTATACCACAAATACCCAGCGTCTCAGACGGCCGAATCCAGGGTACTTCAAAGCCACCCCACGTTAAGTGGTGTGTGAAAGCGATGGATTGGGGGATAAGCCTCGCAGCACTGATTGTCCGCCCAACGCTGGGCATACAGCGTGGCCCAATGCTGTGCTAGCAATCAAGCTTCCCTTAGTTGTACATATATATTGCACGCGTTTTCTCTGGATCCTTATAAATCTTGACAAAAAATGTTTTTTAAATCTGAAATAATGATCTCCGGGATAGGCCCACACTGCTTCAAACAAAACAAAATACAAAAATATTATTGATGTCATTCCACGGTATCCCTTTAACTTGTGTTTCGCTACGAGACTCACAGCTTTAAGTGGGTGAAAAGTACTCATATTTGATTATTTTGAGCACCCTTTCGGCGCGGGGACCGTCTTTATACGTCAGAATCTGACGTCTGTGGACGTATGAGGACGTTCCCCACACTGAAAGAAATAAAATAGTTATAATGGTCGTAGACAAATAACATAGGTATTCAAATTAATCGGAAAGAGCTAACTAAGATATTTATGGTGATTTTAAATTGATGAATACCCTTAACCCTTTAACCGCCAAAATATTCAATTGGAATTTTCACCCACTTGAAGTTGTGTCTCGCTGACACGATTCACAACTTCAAGTGAGTGAAAATTATTAAGATTTGACAAAATGGAGGTTAACTCTTTTCAAATCGTGCTGATTGATGTCACATTATGGCTTTAACATGCTTAAAAGACGGTACTGAATGTGGTAATAATTGAGTGAAAAACCCAATATATTCGGCACCCCGGCGGTTAAAGGGTTAAGTCTCTATGGTTTATACAACAATATTTCAGCGCTGTAAAGGTTAAAGCGTCTTAATTGGGACATGTCTTCTATCAACAAAATGTAAAAGTGAATGAATGAATGAATGAATGAATGAATGAATGAATGAATGAATGAATGAATTAATAAATGAATGAATGAATGAATGAATGAATGAATGAATGAATGAATGAATGAATGAATGAATAAATGAATGAATGAATGAATGAATGAATGAATGAATGAATGAATGAATGAATGAATGAATGAATGAATGAATGAATGAATGAATGAATGAATGAATGAAAGAATGAATGAATGAATGAATGAATGAATGAATGAATGAATGAATGAATGAATGAATGAATGAATGAATGAATGAATGAATGAGTAAATGAATGAATGAATGAATGAATGAATGAATGAATGAATGAATAAATGAATGAATGAATGAATGAATGAATGAATGAATGAATGAATGAATGAATGAATGAATGAATGAATGAATAATTGAATGAATGAATGAGTGAATGAATGAATGAATGAATGAATGAATGAATGAATAAATGAATGAATGAATGAATGAATGAATGAATGAATGAATGAATGAATGAATAAATGAATGAATGAATGAATGAATGAATGAATAAATAAATAAATGAATAAATGAATAAATGAATAAATGAATGAATGAATGAATGAATGAATGAATGAATGAATAAATGAATGAATAAATGAATGAATGAATGAATGAATGAATGAATGAATGAATGAATGAATAATTGAATGAATGAATGAATGAATGAATGAATGAATAAATGAATGAATAATTGAATAAATGAATGAATGAATGAATGAATGAATGAATGAATAAATGAATGAATGAATGAATGAATGAATGAATGAATGAATGAATGAATGAATGAATGAATGAATGAATGAATGAATGAATGAATGAATGAATGAATGAATGAATGAATGAATGAATGAATGAATGAATGAATGGTGTTTTAGGCCACTTCTGTGCACATATAAGCCAAACTGGGCCAAGAGAACCTTCTGAGGTGGGTGACTTGAATAATGAAACTCGAGCCCTGGCAGTCCGAGGCCGAGCATGCTACCTCTCGGTCACGGAGGTTCCCCACAATACTGGATCTTTACGAGTGAGCGGGGAATAAAAACACGTATTTCTGTGAAAACTTCAATGCCAGAGCTGGGGATGAACCCGCGATCTTCGACTTTTCGAGCAGGCGGCTTCACCACTGCACCAGGACCTCCGCTAAAATGTAAAAGTAATCGTGAAAGCTCAGAGCTAAATAACTGATCCCCGCGGAGACGTGTCCTTCTGTGGAATAAATATCGATGCAAAGTGCAGAGTTTCAATAGATCGCCATGAGGTAGACATTGCCATTTATTTCAAAGCGCCATGAAGTCATATTTCATTTTATTTTTAATCACTAAAGATCAGAGTTGTTGGCCGATCGTTTTACCACCCCTGGGCCCGTATTCTCGTACAAGTTACGATAAATCGTCAAAGCCTACGATTTATCGTAACTTGTACGAGAATACGGGCCCAGAGATAGATTTTCTCCAAACCAACAGTGGAAAGATTGTTCTTGACGTTATGTGACTTTGAAATACTGACCAAAGTTAAAGCGCCGTTCTAACATGTCTAACGCTGCCCGAATATAACAGCACTACTCAGCAAACACAAAACATTTGCATAACATTTGTACAACGTTGGACCAACGTCGAAGACATTGGGCCGACGTTGTACAAATGTTATGCAAATGTTTTGCGTTTGCTGGGAAACACCAACAAATGCTGGGCGTCACAGAGGCCGCTCATGGTGTCATATCTAGCATTGTTTCAACCTTAATCAGCCTGTACCGTTCATTAAAACACATATTATATAAATTTAAGTCAGTGCATGTTACAAAAGTGAACCATGGAACCGATGTCGCTTCAATGTTGGGAGAGAGTCAACACTGTGGCGTTTATGTGAAGTCGTGAGCTCTATGATCCACCCAACCCAGAGAAAGTACACGTTTTTATTTTTGATAATAACTGATAGTTCGTTACTAAAACGCTTTTAGAGAATAGACTTTAATTATATTTCAGACTGAGATCATTTCACCGGGCCCTCAAGCTATGTGTCGCCTCAGAGGCACAACTTCAAGTGGGTGGAAACGTATTGTTTCTGCTAGTGCTAAAATTATTAATTAAATAATAGTCACCGTAAAATAGTCTGAAAATAATAGAGAAGGATAAATATGTCATTTGTTCAATTGGCACTGCTCCTGCCCCATTATAGAGCTAAGACATTGTTTAGACAGAACTGGCCAGTTTATATTTACACGTAGCAAGTAATTTACTTCTGATGACCTTTTGAAAAGGTAAGACAAATCGGACCAAGTCTAGTATTCTACCCTCGATCAATCGAAGAGTGGTTCAGCCTGTCACATGACGTGATCAGCTAATCACTGCCGTCATTCAGTTGTTATTTAAATTAGGGTGTAGAATACCAGACTTGAGACGACAAATCAGCAGTAAGTTTTAACTGGTCTGTCTCTCTGTGCACTAGTATTCAGTTTTTCAGTCCAAACACACTTTCTCATGGGACACGAATTGTCAGTCTATGAATGCTTTCCCTTAACGCGCTGACATATTTGTTTATGACCCATGGAGACCAAAGGTTTTTTTTCAATTTGAAATCATCATAAATGTCTAATTCAGCTCTTGCCGCTGCATTTGATTACCTATGTTATGGGTCTACGGCCATTACAAAATATTTTACTTCCTACAGTGCGGGGATGGACTTTAGACGTCAGAATCTGACGTCTGTAGACGTCAGATTCTGACGTCTAAAGTCCATCCCCGCACTGTAAAGGCTAGGCACAGGTACAGTCTATTATGTTCCCTGATATTGCCTATCACGCTAGACGCATGTGCATGGTAAGTTAGCCTTGATGTAATTGCAATCCATATGATATCGACATATTCAGAAACCACGCCTTCATCGTTTAATGCGAGCAAAACCGGGTGATAATATCATAAAAACAAGTAGGTGTAATATACTGAACATTAACTTTACTTTACTGTGATGATTCCAATTTCAGTAAATCTGGTTTGAAATAATAGTTATTAACAAAAAACAAAACGCATCCACGAAGGGTAGCCTAATAATGTACAATAAGTTTTTTATTGATAACTTATTGCAATTAAAAAAAAGATCACGTGAAATATCGAAAAATATCACGTGAATATTATAGCCTGACTAGACCCAGACATCCCGCATACAAATTAGATATTACACGACTTTTCATGTTTTTTTGCTAAATATTCTGATGAAAATCTAATCGGATACAGTTTTCATGATGTCTGATCGATGGCAGACTGTCACACGAGCGTCAGCGGTAAAAACTGGACCATGTCACCAGTCAATGCTGAATGATGATATACTATTATAATATCACATTGAAAAACAACAGGGTGTTAGATCTAAACATATCCTTGATCGTCGCAAAGAGATTCACTGTGTAAAAGAATACGTCGTCATTTTACTGTTATACCAAAGATTTTTCATATACAACGTTCTTGACCGGACCAAAAATTCTATATCCAAGCGTATTAACCCATAAAAGCGCTGAAATATTTCTGTATAAACCATGGAGAGCAAAGGGTTTTTCCAATTTGAAATCAACATAAATGTTTTAGTTAGCTATTTCCGCTTCATTTGAATACCTATGTTATGGGCCTACGGCCGTTAGAAATATTTTAATTCTTTTAGCGCGGGGACCGCCTCTTATACGTCAGAATCTGACGTTTACAGACGCCAGATTCTGACGTATAAAGACGGTCCCCGCACTGAAAGGGTGAAAATTACATATCCAACCCTAAGTGTGTGAAAAGTTATGGGTGTGTGACTTTATGGGTTAGTAATTCTATCATTTTCTGCAGCTCACATCTTCTGTGAGAGTATCCAGACTCCGGATACAGACCAAAATTAAAGCAGAAAACTATACAAATCGGTGATGCTGCGTCGTGTGATCCGGAATGAGCAGCAAGAAGGTGGACAAATGACATGAGTGGCTTTATCAGGCATCTGGCGGGGGCTGAATTGGACCAGCTGCGCCTCGTCAGCAAATTGGTCGTTACACGCCGCGGGATTGACTTTCATTTGTTATGTTTGGGCCTTCGGAAACATCCACGACTGCAAAGTAGCCCATTAATTGATGCCTATTCTCAAGCGAACGGAACGTGTGTAGTTTGCTGCGGCGTTGCAAGAACCAACATATTAGATGTCTCACCACCCTTCTTACAGCCATTTATTTGTTTCGTGATCCGCGAGAATAACAGCAGTTTTCTGCCCGTATTTCTGATAACGGATGTTTCTACCAATGTAAAATGGATTTTTTGGAGATTATTATTGATGCTGATGCGCAGCTGGTTGTGTACTAGGACTGCACTGCTAGTACCACACCGCAACAATGCCGCACAAAGCCAAAATGCAGTATCTGCTTACTTTACAAGTAAGTGGATACTGCCTTTTGGTTTTACAGGGCAGAACAGCAGTAGCTGAAGGTATTGCTGTTATTGTTGCTTTTCGTCATTACATGAAGATTTTTCTTTCCGTCGCAAATTAGCTACTGGGATAATTGGATGGGGTTTTTTTCGAAATCAGAGATATATATCTCGTGCTAGAACATTGAAACACAAAAAGACAAAACTGGAATTTGTATCTCGGTATAATTTTCATTGTGATGATGCTCATTTCTTTGTTTATTTGATTACATCGATAGCACCTTGATAGCCAGCACTTAGTATTCGGCCCATCTGTTTATTTACATTTGAAGGGGGAATATGTCTACCTTTTGATTTTGCAGAGTACACCCTTGTGTATCATAAGCATAGTGAGCGGATTACAGTCACCAGGTGGCACCCGCAATGCGGTACCGCAATCAATGACGCCAGAAGAGATCGGTGATGCTTTGAGGCACACATCTACAAATTGTATCACCACTTTGGTGGAAGAGGGTCATATCTGTCATTTGTGGCGGATACGACCTTTAATATTTTATAATGATATACAGCTACTCCACTTAGTAGCATATGTCTCTCTTTAAAATGTGGTCAGTCATCGAGTGTCTCACCCACTCGTTTACATGTACGACCACTGGCATTTCTGGTTACTGACGACTCAGCAACGAGGCAAAAAGTTTATAAAACAGGGCCACAGCTGGTGCAGTTTAGCTTATAGTTATGTACCAGGGCCCAATTATCGATTTATTCATTTGTTGAAGATAAGCCCAGTATAGTAGGCCTACCCATGCAGACACAATACGTCGAATCTATGTAAGTTTAACGTTGGTCCACTGTCAACGACGCTGGATCAAGGTTAAACCAGCATTGATTCAACGTCTTGTGTCTGCTGGGTAGACTAATATAAGCCAATCTACATTTACGTTCTGTTGTGGCAAATGATGTCCTTATGGCAGAAATTTCCTGTGATATGCTGACCTAGATATAGTTTCTAAATAAAATCGAGGCCAGACATGTGGAACACGGTCCATATACTGGGCCCTGTTGTCCATTTAAGCAAACTGGACTCCTTCTATCAAAACATTGGGTAAATGCTGGGCAGACGTCTTATCGGTTGACAAAGAATTGTCTGGCAGTTTTCGCTACTCCAGAAACCTGACTAATTAATCGGGTTTCTGTCACCAGGAAGCCATATTGTGGGTATGATCTTTCAAGAATTCAGTGACATGGAGCCAGTCTCGTCTCCCGAGCTGTTCTGCCGCACAAAACCAAAAGGCAGTATCTGCTTACGTGCAAAGTAAGCAGATACTGCCTTATCGATTTGAAGAGATTGGCTCGCTAGATAGATCATTTTATTAGGTTCGTGCTGTATTCTAAACATGACAACGGTGCCTAACTACTGGGGTCAAACATGAAACTCAATCAAGCCTGTCCAGTCAATCAGCAAAAAAAAACTGTTGTAGAAGAAGGTAATAAAAAAACAGTAAATATATATGGCAGTGTGCTGTTTATGCTGACTGCAGCGATAAATAGGCTATTAAATATTAAATTATTGTTCTCTCCTAAGTCATTTCCGGATATCTGAAATCTTAGATATTGATAAAAGAAAAATGTATAAACATTTGCATAAGAAATATGCAAATACACTTTTACAAAAAAATATTCAAGCGTTGTTAAGCAATCATTGACAATGAAATTGTGTTTTTCTATATCAAATCTTGAAACATATGTACTACCTATTTTGTGTATTGTAAGTCGAAGGAAGAATTCAATGACGATAGATTCGTAGATTCCAACATTGAGCCAGCATTGGTTGAGCGTCTTGTGTTTGCTGTAATTTGATCATAGAGTAGGCCTACTATTGTTATTCAAAAATTGTATGCAAGGCATGTGTCTTATGTGTGGTTTTGAACGAATCGTTCCACGACAAATGTCGCATTAAATATGATTTTGCAAAACAGTCATTACTTTTTTCTATACCAGAGACCATAAACAACTGTGCAATAAATATCAAAGAAAAATTGACCACCCATGGTATCGAAGGTATGTCAATGTACGCCAAAAACTTTTTATTAACTTTTTATAATTTAGAATGTAATATCCCTGATTGCTATGTATGTATACAAGACGTATAATGTTATATAGTTTTTTTTATCCTGCGGGCACGGGGCGTTGGCCCGATGTGGGTTCAGTGTTGGCCCGCCGTCTACGATGTCGGCCCAACATTTATCCAACGTTGTGTCGGCGCCTCGTATTCGCTGGGTATGTGTATAAATGTATAATTCTCTATTGCTTTTATTATTATTATTATTCATCTTATTATTATTATTATTATTATTATTATTATTATTATTATTTTTCTTGTTATACATATTCAATTATTGTTTTTTTCTAAGGTGACCTCCACGATAGCGACCTACGGTTTTAGTGGAGGTCTCCTGATCATTGTTATGCTAATTATCAAAATATGTAAATGTTTTTATTTGGTCAAATAAATGAATCTGAGTCTGAGTCTGAGTCTGAGTCTGAGTCTGAGTCTGATTATCTTCCTGATTTTATGTTCCTGATGTTTTATGTTCCGGATATGGTGCCAATCTCGAGGTGTATCCATTGCTTAAAACATACAAACTGTCCGCGATAAATCGCTCAGCTCTCCGGAGCTTTGATAATCATGATTAGAATACTATATATCAAGCAGACACAACGTTGTATAAATGGTTTTCCAATGGTGGCCACCGTCTTTGACGTAGCCTACTCCCAACACAATCGGGCTGAAGGTATTTATTGTAAGTATTCGGAGGGTGAGCCCGTCCATTACGTCATAGACTGAGGATATCCCCCGTTATGTCAGGAGATCTCTTCATAATTAACTACTAAACCTGCCAGCTGTGTCCTCAGCCCTTTATCTTCTTCCCACATATCCCTTCGCATCGGGAAATGTCTGGCACAGCTATGGGGCGATGCTGGCCGATCGTCTCCGACGCTCGGCCAGCATCGCCCCATAGCTGTGCCGGTGTATCGCCGCTGTAAGGTAACTGGCTTTCACGCGTCCGATAGCTCACCGCCAAGACGGGGTCCTGCGGGAAAAACTATATAGTGCACGGCAGCGATTTTGTCTACCATGGAAATGAAGAGAATTTCAGACGAATAATGCCACGACCAACCAATGTGTCAGCGCCGTATAGAATACACGACGGTCAAAGACGACGGACCAACATTAACCCAACGTTGGGTAGATGTCGTGTGCTTGCTGGGTAGTTATATTTGCAGTAAAAAGCAACGGTGGCTCTTAAATCTTTATGGGCTGCAATATTTCTTGAGCATCTTATTGCCGGCCTACTTCAAATGTACTATTAAGATACTAGAATAATAATTAGGCTCTACGGTCTTTTTTTCAATAAGCACCAATACACATTTGATCATTTCCTTGCAATAACGGTGTTGCGAAAAGCGATTTAAAAACACATAAAACGTGTGTTTGATGCGGTCACTATGTTTCATGCGCTAATAATAATAATTATTATTGCGGCAATTTCAACCTTTAAAATGGTTATGACAACAGAACGGCAGTCACTGACGACATCCACCCGCTCTAACCCTTTCACCGCCAAGTTATTCAATTTGAATTTTCACCCACTTGAAGTTGTGTCTCGCTGACGCGATCCACAACTTCAAGTGAGTGAAAATTATTCAGATTTGACAAAACAGAGGTCAACTCTTTTCAAAATCTTCCTGATTGATGTCTCATTTTATGTTTAAAAGGTGTTACTTAATGTGGTAATAAAAAATGAAAACCCGAAAATATTCGGCACCGGCGGTTAAAATGTTAACAGATTGATCGTTACAACTTAGAGAAAAACACGTAAATCACTTTGTTCAAGTGCTTCTCACGTTTCACACCAGGGTTTCATCTCCCGAGTGGTTTAACCCCATTTTAAGCCCTTTTTTATCCATACAGTGTTTTTATGCAACAAAATATACCACGTGAAGCATGTACGAGACAATGGTGCATGCTCAAAAAACACCATTTTCGCGTATATATTTTTGTATTAGTAGCCTGTATACATGCGCCGCGCCACATGTCTTGAATAAAATTCATTCGATATAAAAGGGCTCAACACATCTTTCATTCGATTTATTACACCCTGAACTCTTTAACCGCCGGTCCTAATCATATTCGTTTTCTTTTAAATTTTATTAGAAAATTTAATACCACATTTTAAACATGTTAAAGATCAAACGTTACATGAATCAACAAGATGTAAAAACCATTTACCTCAATTTTGTCTAATCCAAATAATTTTGCAGTCACTTGAAGCTGTGGATCGCGTCAGCGAGATACAACTTCAAGTGGGTGGAAATTCCTAATAAATAATTTGGCAGTTGAAGAATGTCTTAATTTCTTACACCCAGGGGTTTTAGAACCTAAATTTCATCGAACTGTTTTAATAACAATATCGTTTTTCATTTGCCACACACTCCAAGTCATCTTCATCCACTACAAGCCAAGAATTGCGACAGTAATTCGCGGCTTGTAGTAGATGAAGATGACTTTGAAGAAGAATTATTATTTGGGGGCCACCATTCAATCTCTAGGGAGGGGTGCTGGAGTATTTGTCGCGGAAAAATTATGTATTTCAACCGGGCTTAGCGGCACGCTAAGAAATTAAAATGTTATTACATGTTTGCATAGAATAGTTCTTCAAATATATTTTTTATTTCATGCAGAGTCTGCCAGAAATTCTTTATTTCGCAAATATTTAAGAACCCCCCCCCCCTTAGATATTGAATTGTGGCCCCTTAATATCACCTGTATCAGAATACAAATGTGAGATCACCCAGGTGAGGCACGTCCATCTGGAAGCGTTCTATCTCCGCTAACACGACACGTTGACCCAGTGCTGGGCTAATGTTGGCCCAGCATCGTAGACGGTGGGCCTACATTAGCCCAGCGCTTGGTCAACGTCTCTTGCACCATGCACCTCAGTAATAAATTATACAGTTATCATCCAGGTAAATGATGAAGCTTACATTCCAGCCACCGGGGCGACCGGGAGCAGCTGCACGCATCGGATCTCGATAATCCAATCTCCTGACCCAGTTTCCATGGATCAAAAGACTCGAACCCAATGTCGTGCCGGCGTTTTTCCCGGATCTGACCGTTTTTCTGCTTGTCAGGAGAACCACCAGGTGGCGCATTGCTCGTCCCAGCAGTACTCCAGCAAACACGACACGTTGGAAGAATGATGTTTTAATGATGGGCCGGTGTCGCAGATGTCGCGCCAAAATTAAAACAGCAGTGTGTCAACGTGTCGCGCTTGCCGAGACTCCTGTGGTGGATTGATTGGCAATGATTAGAGTGTGTATCATTATCATGTGGGTTATCTCCCCCCATTAACCGGGATGCGTTACCCAGTGCCGGGTCAACGCTGGGGCAATGTCACGCGTGGTGGCCCGGCATTGCACCAAAGTTGGTCAAGGATGTGACGTCGGTATGCCTGGAGTTTACGTCCAGATTTCTCACATGATTTGTTCAGCAATCCAGCCAAGTGAGACAACACGAGACCGTGAAACAATGTTGGGTTAATGTTGGGCCAGCGTCTACGACGCTGGGCCAATATTAACCCAACATTGGTTCAACGCCTCGTGTTTTCTGGGAAATGTGTGTTTATCATTAATTCAAATTCAGAGCAGGTATATACCCTTCCTCTAATCTAGGGATCAACGCGGATTAACCTATAGTTGGTATGTTTAACAGATCATTGTTTACATTAACACCCCCCCCCCCCCGCCCGGATAAAAAATGAAAATACTAGGGAAATGTATATAGTCAAATTGAAGATTATCTTTATAAGTGTACTGGTAGTCGTCAGTCTATATTCTCAATTAATTAGTCATGAAACCAATCAGCCTGCCAGATAAGATGAAATCATCCCATGCATTAACCATCTGACATCGGGGCTTACTGCCGTGCAAAGCCAAAAGACAGTATCTGCTTACTTTGCAAGTGAGCAGATACTGTATTTTGGCTTTGCAGAGCAGATTAGTTTTAAATATCCTTATTTAGTGAATTTATTGCCACCAAGCAGTTTAGCTTCTTCCGATCAACAAATTTATGAGCATAGAAATATTATTTCCAGAACAATGTCGATTATATATAATTTGAACTCCAAACCATTTTATAACTATAATTGTGGTAAAATTAACCTCCATTTGACACCCAAGATTGAGCTAATCAAACATAAACCTAGACCATGGCACCGGCTGATTAATTATCGGGAAGCTGAGAACTATACACATCTGTCGATCTTAACCCTTTAACCGCCGGTGCCGCATATATTCGGATTTTCGTTTTTATCAGTACATTAAGTACCACCTTTTAAACATGTTAAAGATGAAATGTGACATCTATCAGCAATATTTGAAAACAGTTGACCTCCATTATGTAAAATCTGAATAATTTTCACTCACTTGAAGTTGTGGATCGCGTCAGCGAGACACAACTTCAAGTGGGTGAAAATTCCAATTGAATAATTTGGCGGTTAAAGGGTTAAAGCAAGTAGGTCATCACCACGAGAGCGTCTTCACAGCCCCACCACAACATGTGACAACAAAAACAAGATGTTTGCCATAGAAAACTCGTATTCTCCAGTTTTCCCGGCGAAATGTGACACACGCGCACATCGATTTGTTACTATAAAAACACAGAACGTAAAATGACTCGTGGGACACGAGGTCATCCTATATCGAATTATGCATACCATCTCCTGATACTTGAAAAGATAGCAGTTGCTTTATTACTCTAATTAGCACCTTGTCTAAATATCATGCAAGGTGGTTAGAATTATTGTTTGACCCTTTCCGCGCGGGGCCGTCTTTAGACGTCAAAATCTGACGTCTACAGACGTCAGATTTTGACGTCTAATGACGGCCCCCGCATTAAAAGAATTGCACTTTCATAATGGTTGTAGAACCATAGCATATAGGTATTCAGATTAATCAGACAGGTATAACTAAGACATTTATGGTGATCTCAAATTGAAAAAAACCCTTTGATCTCCATGGTTTATACAAAAATATTTCCAGCCTTGTTATTTAATTGAGAATATGTCTGGCACATCTTGTGAAAACGTTGGGACAAACTTATCATACATGATACGTACACACAATTAACCCTTATCCTGCTAAGTTAATTTATTTGAATTTTCACCCACTTGAAGTTGTGTCTCGCTACCGCGACCCACAACTCCAAGTTGCTGAAAATTACTCTTATTTGTTTAATTTTAGTACAAATATTTGCAAATCTTGATGTTTGAACACACATTTCATTCCCAATAACAGCGATTTGGTCGACCAATAAGACTGATTAAAAACGACAATATTCGTGATCAGCAAGATAAGGGTTAATATGGAACTTCATGATATACTAATCATTCACGTCCATATCAAATATCATGTGGTGACGTGAATTCTTAACGGAAGAGCGCGTGTAACCAAGGAATATATTGGTGTAACAAAAGGAACTGACACCTTTCTAAAAATAGCGATGTTTAGACGGAAACGAACAGAAGGTGCCCAGCGTGAACATTCCAGTGGGGGCTATCAGGTGGGTGCCGGGCGTTAATTGGCAGCTATGTGTGCCATCATGCCATTTGAGACCTGGCACAGCCTGGCTGGTGGGCGGAAACCAGATATGTAATGGTCCATTAATAGTCCATGCAGCTCTTTGACTCTGATAATTCCTGGCTGGCAGTCTCACTTTACACCAGCGCCACCTCGTCATTCCACACCTCCGGTATTGGTCACTTTTCAAGTCCTTTTCTGGTCTTTATACCCTGACAACTCTTAAATATGTTCATATAAATCTGGGGATCAAAGCGGTTTTTCAATCTGAGGTCATCACAAATGTTTTAGTTACCTTTTTTCACTTCATTTGAATACCTATCTTAAGGCCCGTTCAGACCTTTTTCCTTTTTTCCTTTTTTCCCTCTGGCGGCGCGGCCGACGACAAAACGCTTACGACTGTTCACATATGTTACGACAAAACGCGGACGCGGACGCTACCGTAAAACAACATTTGTTGTGACAGCTGCAACACACGTGGCTGACCACTTGCTAAGCTGAAGCTTAACATGCTTAACGTCAGAAGAAATTCTAAATCCATGATGGATACAAGTATTTTCGATATGCGCCGCGAGGGGGTAGCGTCCACGCGTCCGGGACGCTTCCTGGTGTGAACAGCTCATCATATCATGGAATGCCCAACTTCTGCGGACGCGTCGTAAGCAAAAAAGACGGTCCCCGCACTGAAAGGCCTAATCGTCATGCTCAGTATTGTTTTATGTTTACGGATATTGCTACTTTAACGCCTTTCCATGTAACCTTTTTCACGCTAACCACGATATGGTTAATCACGACCAAATATTGGCCAAATATTTGTTTTATTAATCGAACAAATTACTTCTAATGGAAATGAAATGTGTGTTTAACCCTTTGAGTCACAACCGCGCTTGAAAGCGCGCTCTATACATAAATAGTGAAGCACAATTTATATTATATGACGTCACACACGATGTATAAAGAGCGCGTACTTGTGACGTCATTAATTAACTTTTATCTTAGCCCCTAAAAAAAATGAAATGTGGCATAAATACGCTGCAGTACGCTCCCGTACATGTATGCTAACATCATGTCATCATATTTTGCATAACATTTTGCCAAAATAATGATGTGACTCAAAGGGTTAAACATCGAGATTTGCAAATGTTTTAGCTCAAATTAATTAAATGTCACCAATTTTACCCACTTGTTGATGTGGGTCGCTACCGCGAGCAACTATTAAACGTAACATAATAAAACTTCTTGGCAGATAGCTATATAACCCTCACAGGGTTTTAATGTGTCTTAGTTGAGAGATGACAGCACGGCTATTTAAAGGTCATTGCAAGGTCATATAATTTTATTTTTTCCATGTATGAAAATCGCATTTTTGCGAATTTGGGAAAAGAAGGTGTAATATGCCTGATATCTGGTAAACGTGCAAGATAGCTAGACCCTAACTATACAACAAAATGTGCGGTTTCAAGGAGGGATATGCCCTGAAAAATTTAAACTAAATCAAATTGAAAATGACCGACTATCGGCCATAATTAACTTTAACATGCCTGTTATCTGACAAACCGTGCCAGATAGCTAGATCATTTCTATAAAACTAAAATAAGTGGTTTCGGGTAGGGGTAGGCCTCAAATATTTCAACTAGATCAAATTTAAATAGTCCGACTATCGGGCGTAATTGCCTTTAATATGCCTGATATCTGACAAACCGTGCAGATAGCAATACCACTTCTATAAAACAAAATGCACGGTTTCAGCAAGGATTGGTTTCAGGGAGGGATATATGTCCCGATAAATTTCAAATCGACCAAATTTAAATGGCCGACCATCGGCCTCAATTAACTTTAAAATGCCTGATATCTGACAAACTATGCCAGATAGCTGGGCCATTACTATGAAACAAAATGTGTGGCTTCAGGCTGTTATTGATTTTGCTATGCATACTATCGGGAAAACTGTGCCAGATATGGCCAGACCATTACTATAAAACAATATGGGTGGTTTCATTCATTCATTCATTCATTCATTCATTCATTCATTAATTCATTAATTCATTCATTCATTCATTCATTCATTCATTCATTCATTCATTCATTCATTCATTCATTTATTCATTCATTCATTCATTCATTTATTTATTTATTTATTTATTTATTTATTCATTCATTTTTTTTCTTTCTTTCTTTCTTTCTTTTTCTTACTTTTAATTATTCTTTTATTCTTTCATTCATTCATTCATTCATTCATTCATTCATTCATTCATTCATTCATTCATTCATTCATTCATTCATTCATTCATTCATTTATTCATTCATTCATTCATTCATTCATTCATTCATTCATTCATTCATTCATTCATTTATTCATTCATTTATTTATTTATTTATTTATTCATTCATTTTTTTTCTTTCTTTCTTTCTTTCTTTTTCTTACTTTTAATTATTCTTTTATTCATTCATTCATTCATTCATTCATTCATTCATTCATTCATTCATTCATTCATTCATTCATTCATTCATTCATTCATTCATTCATTCATTCATTCATTCATTTATTCATTCATTCATTCATTCATTCATTCATTCATTCATTCATTCATTATTTCATTCATTCATTCATTCATTCATTCATTCATTCATTCATTCATTCATTCATTCATTCATTCATTCATTCATTCATTCATTCATTCATTCATTCCTTCATTCATTTATTTGTTAGTTCATTCATTCATTCATTCATTCATTCATTCATTTATTCATTCATTCATTCATTCATTTATCCATTCATTCATTCATTCATTCATTCATTCATTCATTCATTCATTCATTCATTGATTTATCCATTCATTCATTCATTCATTCATTCATTCATTCATTCATTCATTCATTCATTCATTCATTCATTCATTCATTCATTCATTCATTCATTCATTCATTCATTCATTCATTCATTCATTCATTCATTCATTCATTCATTTATTCTTCATTCGTTCATTCATTCATTCATTCATTCATTCATTTATCCATTCATTCAATTATTCATTCATTCATTCATTCATTCATTCATTCATTCATTCATTCATTCATTCATTCATTCATTCATTTATTTATTTATTCATTCATTCATTCATTCATTCATTCATTCATTCATTCTTTTATTCATTTCATTCATTCATTCATTCATTCATTCATTCATTCATTCATTCATTCATTCATTCATTCATTCATTCATTCATTCATTCATTCATTCATTCATTCATTCATTCATTATTTAATTAATTCATTCATTCATTCATTCATTCATTCATTCATTCATTCATTCATTCATTCATTCATTCATTCATTTATTAATATTTTGATAGTTTTGATAATTTATACAGTCCGCGATAACGATAAATGGAGCGATAAAAAAATCACGCCCATTTGCACGGTCATCGACCTGGCTATGTAAAGTTCCTTCACCTATCCCAGCAAACACAAAAAAATTGTATAACATGTATACAATGTCGGCCCAACGTCTTCGACGTTAGTCTAACATTGCATAAATGTTATACAAATGCTTTGTGTTTACTGGAATATCTTCTACAATCAAACCACACGGTGCATATTATCGCGCTGTGTTTCAGACAAAAATCGATCTCATTTCGATCTTAAATCATCGAAAGATAAAGCGGTCCATGTGTAAACGATTTTATTGAAATCAATCGCATTGCTTTTTGCGTGATGCATTTTATCGTTCTTTTTTATCGTTATCGCGTCTTGTCTAAGCGGGGACATCACGCAAAAAGCAATGCGACTGATTTCAATAAAGTTTCCCATGCACGTCCAGGTGTATATTCTGTAAGTGTCATTTTATCATACATGCGTTTCTTTCTGGGGTTCACTGACCTAAACTTACTGTGTGTTAGAATAGTTCGACTTTCGACATAAGAATCTGACGTCTAAAGTAGATCCCCGCACTGAAAAGGTCAATTTAATATTCTATGCTTGACAATTTTATAATATCTAGGCACTCACCTGTCTCTAAGTATTGCGAAATTAATTCTTATTTCAAAGGGAAGGAAAATCAGAAGAGATGGTCGGGTGATATTCAAGCGCTAATAGAACGCTCTTGCGCTAAGTAAGATAATCTAAATTTTCACTCACTTGGAAGTTGTGCCAACATTGGTGCGATGTCTTGTGTTTGCAGGGCGTCCACTCCAGAAATAAGATCTGTGAAGTGGGATGATTATTATCGCTATTAAAATCCCCATCTATAAGTAGACTATCATGCCAGTGCGCTTCTTGTTATCTAATAAAACGTGGCTCAAAATTATTTTACACGCCAATTGAATACCGAGTAGGAATTGAGGGCCTGAAAAGCTATAACCACTAATAAAAGTGCTGCATGTGTAAATTTTGACCTTTATCTGCGTCCTGTAAAACCTTCTTATTTCCTGTTCGCATCACCCTGCAAACTATGATGAAGTGAAAACACGGCCACTAGTCATCACTCAAGTGCCGATATATCATGGATAAAGTGCTATCATGTCTCTCCTCTTTCCTCAGCTTTTTTTTCTCATCGTACATAGTTCCAATGTGAAACGCATACTAGTAAGGGGGCCACCATTCAATTATTATGGGGTGGGGGGGGGGGGATGCGCTGGAGTTTTTAACTTGACAAATTATTTATTTCACCTACTGCATGCAATATTTTATTTATTTCACACTCTGCAAGCAAAATATTTATTTCACTTTCTTAAAGGTGATCTATCACCCCTTATATAGTATGAATACATTTGTGACAAATAAATCAAAGTTGCCACAAGATGGGGCACAAGTGCTTTCTTATATGGGGTGAAAGGCTATCATGTGACCCTCTGAGAGGAACGACCGAAGCGAGGTTACACAAATGAAATCATGAATTAGTGATGCCGAGCGAAGTGAAGCAAAAAAATTTTGTAGGGCCATTTAATATTATTATTTCGAAAATACTCTAGCCCCCACCCCCCGGAGATTAAATGGTGTCCCCCTAACACATCAGAAACACTAGTATGCGACCGTGTCTTTTTATTCCATTTTACTTGATTGTAAAGCAGCTGCTATGTTACCTGTGTCTACCATCTATACGGGTTCACAATAATTTATTAAAGCAGCTCTATATGTTGACACGGCAATTCTGAAAAAATAATTTATGTGAAGTTATATGGCCTACTGAACTTGACTAAAATGTTAAACAAATCATCAAAAAATTCAAAAGCACTGAAAAAGACTAAATTTGTTTTATTTCTAAGTCGTATATTGCCATGTAAACAAAACTGTGTGCATAATACTACACTTTATACCACAAATACCCACCGTCTCAGACCGTGATCCAGGGTAGGCCTACTTTAAAGCCACCGACATTAATGGGCCTGTGCAAGTGGGATATTCCCCTGCAGCACCGGTTGTCTGCCCAACGCTGGGCCGACGGTGTCCAAATTCTGTGCTAGCATTCAACCATCTGCGGGATGCACTACTTCATTACAAAACTACATACATGTACCAAAATTGATGTCATCCCACGCATCCCCTTTAAGTATATCATCCGTATGCCATCCGTATTCGCATTAATATATTCGCACATTTCATGATCGCAACGTGTGACGATCGTGAACTGTACGTATGACTTACGTATACAGACATATTGAAATGCATGTACTTTCGCTTAAAGCGACAGCTTGTGATGACATGTCAATATTGAAAATTAAATTTATATGAAGTTACATAACCCACTGATTTTTACAAAACCTGCAGCACATATTGGCTGTCCAGCGCTCGACCAACATCATCAAGATGTAGCCCAATGCTTTGCTAACATTCAACCATTCTTTAGGTGTAAGAATAGTTTGTTTAGGTTTCTCTGGATTATTATAAATGTTGATAAAAATATTTTTTTTAATCTGAAATATTTGTAAACAATGAAATCAGGATTTACAGGGTATACTACCTCATTGCAAAATTAAAGAACAAAATTAATGTCTTCCCACGGAGCAGCCTTAATTAAAAAATACATGTATATATTATTGTGAATTAATCACATATTTTCATATTGTGTACACATGACATCGTAGATCACTCGCACTAATTACTTACTTGCGCCGTTTTTTTTTGTAAATAACCCTTTAAGCGCAGGGGCCGTCTTTAGACGTCAGAATCTGACGTACACAGACGTCATATTCTGACGTCTAAGGTCGATAACCGCACTCAAACAGCAAAATATTTATAATGGCTGTGGACCCATAACACAGATATTCAATGAAGCGGAAAGAGCCAACTAAGACATATATGATGACTTCAAATTGAAAAACCCTTTGGCCTCCGTGATTTATATAAAAAATATTGAAAGAGTTAATGAAGATACAACGATTAATCACCAGTGATGATATTTTATAACAGCAGCCTCCAATAATAACTCCCGAGTATTATGCACGGACCTAATATTCATCTTTACCTCTAATCATATCAGCTCGACCTAGTTGTATTCTCCAGAGGGTCATGGGCCCTGTATCGTACCGGGGCCACAGGCCCAAGGTATGATACAGGGCTTATGACCCGAGGGAGAATACATGTCAACTAGGGAGGGCTGATGTGAGAGAAGATCCAACTCTGGGCCCGTATTCTCTTCACTCTTGTACAGTGACTCAACGCGCCCACAGGCGTCACTGTTATGAGAGTGAAGTATTCTCGTACAAGTAACGATATATCTTAGGCTTCGGATTGGTCGAGACGGCCATCTCGACCAATCCGAAGCCTACGATATACGGGAATATATACGGGCCACATGTGCTCATTGCTATCCTGACATATCTCACGGCGGACATGATGCTGCTTGGCACCCAGCTGAATCATTTTGTCGCGGCCAGAGCTGAGAAGGTGTGTGTGGTAAGAGAAGCAGCATAGATGCCTGGCTGAGGTTATCAGAAGAGAAGGCCATTTCCCCGGAGGGAGCGCGCAGCTGATTTTCTTGTTTGCCATCTCGGCCCGGGAAGCCCAGAGATGACACAGGCGAGTGGTAGAGAGGAAGGGTAAAGTAGAGATGTAAAGCAAGCCCAGAAGGACAGGGCAGTGTCCTCTTTCCCTTCGCCAAGAACACTCCCTGTTATGTGTAGTGTGCTAGCAGAAACGCATAATAAACCGCTATTAACGCCTGTAGTCGTTTTTGATCTGTTTTATCATGTTTATTAGCGTTAACCCTTGAACCGCCAAATTTGTCAATCTGAATTTTCACCCACTTGAGGTTGTGTCTCGCTGAAGCGATTCACAGCTTCCAGTGATTGAAAATTATTGAGATTTGACAAAATGGAGGTCAACTGTTTTCAAATATTGCTGATTGATGTCACATTTTATCTTTAACATGTTTATAAGGTGGTACTTAATGTGCTAATAAAAAATGAAAAACCGAATATATGCGGCACCGGCGGTTAAATGGTTAAAGGGACTATCATGGTTGTCAAAAATTCTAAACTTGTATGGTGCATTACGAATTTCTTAATTTTATGTTTCATTGCTTATCATTATAGACTAGAGTATTTTAACAATAAAGTTAGAATTGAATCATGGCAACGTTTGAATTTGAATAAGATTAGGTGGTGGGCTAATCCCTTTAAACAGCAATATTTGCAAATCTGATATTAAACAAGTATATGAGTAATTTTCACCCACTTGAAGTTGTGGGCCGGGGTAGCGAGACACAACTTCAAGTGGGTGAAAAATTAGATAACTTAGCCGTGGTTTAAGGGGTAAGTATTTGTGGGGCGAATCAAACTTTGTTTGATGGAAACATGTTAACATAATTCCACTCAGGCCAGGTGGGCTGGGGCCCTTAGTGCAGTTGTTGAAGCTGCCTACTTGGACAGTCGGAGGTCGCGGGCTCGAATCCCACTCTGGCCTTTAAGTTTCAAATAAACAAAATGTTTCTTCCCCACTCACTCGTAAAGATTCAATATTGTGGGGAGCCTCCGTGACCAACAGGTAGTGTGCTCGGCCTCAGACCGACAGGGCGCGAGTTTCGAATCCTGTGTTTGAAGGGCAGTGTCATTTCATTCATCTCACCATCCTCAGGTGGTTGTCCTGGATCATTTTAGCCTATATGTGCACAAAGGTATTACGGTTAAGATATGACCCACAAGCAATATCTCAGCCAATGGATTTCGTTACACGCAACGAGACAGCTTTTGATTTTCGAATCGGGAAAGTGATTATCTGCCACGTACGACCTCGTGGTAAAAATGAAATGAATCGGGCTTTAGGCCACCTTTGTGCACATATAGGCTAAACTGGGCCAGGAGAACCTCCTGAGGATGGTGAGATGATTGAGATGACACTGTCCTCCAGACACAGGATTCACGACCTCGTGGTATAATATCTGTAAACGTGCACGCTTTGTCTGTGGTGGGATCCCAATACACGATTAGTTTTTCTTGTTAAGCACAATTTTTCGATGTGTGCATTGTTGTACGTTGTTGTAATTTCTACGCTGTTGTGAATGGGCTGTTCATAATTATATTCTATGGACAGGCCACACAATCCTAATTTTTTAATTCTGTTGAATCTCATATAAAGGAAGGAGTTAGACCAACTTTTAACCTTTTCACCGTTAAGCAAGACTATAGTCGTTTTTAATCACTATTATTGGGAACGAAATGAGCGTTTAAACATCAAGATTTGCAAATGTTTGGTCTCAAATTAAACAAATATGATTAATTTTCACGCACTTGAAGTTGTGTGTCGCGGTAGCGAGACACAACTTCAAGTGGGTGAAAATTTAAATTATTTAATTTAGCGCTTTCAGGGTTTGAGCAATGTGCCGGACGGTTACACAACAGCGACAGTATACTCGTATATGTGATGTTCTTTTATTTCAGATGTCTATTTTCTTATTAGGGTCTACTTTACTAGGAAATTTTACTATCTTGTGATACTCTTTAAGCTGACCTCAATTTCACGCATTCCATCAGAGAAGATAGCTATCTCAACCAATCAGTGTTTTAATTTTTGATTGAACTGTGGAAGATAAGAACAGCCGTTATCTGCACTGCCGTGCAAATCAAAAAGGCAGTATCTGCTGACTTTACACGTAAGCAGATACTGCCTTTTGGCTTAGCAGAGGGGTGTAATGCCATGAAGTCCGATAGCATCTCAGCATGATAGAGTTATCTTAGAAAAATAGGAGTTGACATTTATCACTGGTGTGACCAGTGTGTTATCTGCTAATTAGAATATCCACTAACAGTCTATCTGCTGACCACTGTGTTATCACCCCCTCCCCCCATCCTGATATCTTCTAGCATGCTATCTGTTGACAGTTTCTTTTCCCTTTGCACTTGACAGGCGGAAGTACAAATTCGCCATGAAGTGTTATCTATAGTTCGCACTGGCAATCATCGAACTCAGCATCGGGTTAACGTTTTGTGGCTGTGGCGAGAGACCGATTGGTGGTATTATTCCTGATGTCATCAAACAATGTGCGTGTACATTTATGCAGCATCAAATCATGAGGCACATCACACCCCATCAAACACGACACACTGAAATAATGTTAATTTATTTTTTTGGTCAGCGTCATAGACGGTGGCCCAACGTCAAACTAACATTGTTAGGAATGTTAGGAATGTTAGTAAATGAAATGAATCGGGCTTTAGGCCACTTTTGTGCACATACAGGCTAAACTGGGCCAGGAGAACCTCCTGAGGATGGTGAGATGAGTGAGATGACACTGCCCTCCAGACACAGGATTCTAAATTCAAACCATGGAGGTCTGAGGCCGAGCACGCTAGCTCTCAGTCAGATGCCTGTCACCGTTCCGCTAGACGTCTATCCACTGTGGCATTCGTGATATCATGTAATGTGTCAGCGCCTTATCGAGGGTGTGGTGTGAGCTGTGCTGCTCTGCAAAGCCAAAAGGAAGTATCTGCTCACTTGTAAAGTGAGCAGATACTACCTTTTGCCTTTGCACGGCAGTGTGGCTCCATTGCAGTGATGACCCTTGTGCGCCCCGGACCACCTGCCGTGCTCAGCGATAGCTGCGCCACGTGGACCCATCCCACTTAACAAAACACATTCACCCAGCATTGGCACAATGCTGGGTCAGGCGTTGGCCCAGCATTGTGCCAATGCTGGGTGAAGGTGTTTTGTTAAGTGGGATGGGTCTATGTACAGCGGGACTAGGCAAACGTTAGATCCCTTTCTCGATCCGGTATTACGAGGATTTAAAAATGTATAATCTGGTTACGTAAAAACCTAAGCTCCGACTGGGAATGCTCGTTCGTTAATTGCAATAAAGATTAATATTTAGGGTATAATTCACGCTCTATCGTGTTTAAACTTTCTCAGGCTGCATGCTGAAATTTGCCCCAGTATTTACATCTTCTGAAGATAAATCTACTTATAACAGGCTAGATTTAAAGTGGCTTCGTGGGATGACATCAATTTGTGTTTTTTGTTTTGTATGAAGCTGTTTATACGGCAAGTCATGCTTCTGATAAAAAACATTTTTCTATTTTTTCCAAGAACAATTTTTATCAACATTTCTAAGAATCCAGAGACAACCCAATCAAACTATTTGTACACCTAAACGTCCTAAAGGATGGTTAAATGTTAGCACAGCATTGGGCCACATGTTGATGCGGTCGGCCTAGCGTTGGCCAGGGGAACCCCCCCCATCCCCCAGTTTCACACACTAATTAACGTCGGCGTCTATAATGTAGCTTTGATCCCACCGTCTGAGACGTTGATTTGTGGTAAAACGTGCTATACACTGCACACAGTTGTGTTTACATGGCAGTATACGACTTAGGAATAAAACTAGTTTAGTCTTTTTCAGTGCTTTTAATTTTTTTGATTGTTTTTTTTTGTTTTAGTTAAGATCAGTAGGTTATATAATTTTATATAAATTTATTTTAAAAAATTGGGAGTCAACATATGAAGTCCCTTTAAAAAAAATTTCATGGATAAATTAACAAACACTTACTCGCTGCAATGATATCTGCGTTCGTCATTGATTTACTCCCTCATGCGATATTTCTAGTTTGTCGCATTTACACGAAGTTCAGACAATGAGGCCTATATTTACGCGACTACAAAGTGCCCTAATTTACACTCGGCCGTTGCAGGCAAAGGGTGGAATAAGGGAAGATTTAGGGTTTACATGGGGGATGGCACGTGTGGTGAGGGAGGTTGACAGAGGGGCGTGGGAAAGTACCTTGTGTAAGCTAGACTTACAGTCACCGAGGGATGGATGATGCACCGGTGACAAAAACGGCTGGCCTGTAAGCGAACACGAGGTGCTGGCCCGATGCTGGTTTAATGTTTGGTGGGTGACCCAACATTAAAGCACTATTGAGCCACAGTACAGTTTTTGTTGCCATTGTGGCTGTTTAAAAATATAAACTGATCCGTGTATATTTAAAAAATGGTGTTGCTTCAGTCCTAGGTATCAGTTTTGGGTGTTCCCTGTGGATCTCATTATTATCTGACAAGTTTTTAGTGGTGTTACGCCCTCGTGGTTAAAGTTGGGCTTTCTAACCCTTTAACCGCCACAACCATAACCACCCACAACTTGAAATAATGCTACCCGGTATAACCAGACTGTCTAACTCATGCAGAGATGTCATCAGCGTATTTTTAACATGTTTAAAATATCCACCAATGTACTGATAAAAAAAGGAAACAACGAATATAATCGTGACCGGCAGTTGAAGGGCTAATTCTCTGTCGATTTATCATCATAATGGGATAAGTAACTATTACGCAGAGCTTACGTGACATATCACTCATATCACTCATATCACTACGTGACATATCACGCATCACGATATCATTTTGTTTTGACGCTATATGATTTATTCAGGTCTGAAAAACGTTGGTGGTAATCTTGGAGTGATATGAGATAAATTGGTTTGCACACATGCGCTAATATCACCACATATCTCCTTACACCGCCAGGGCAAAATGAAATGAAATGAATCGGGCTTTAGGCCACCTTTGTGCACATATAGGCTAAGCTGGGCCAGGAGAACCTCCTGAGGATGGTGAGATGATTGAGATGACACTGTCCTCCAGACACAGGATTCGAAATTCGAGCCCTGGCGGTCTGAGGCCGAGCACGCTACCTCTCGGTCACGGAGGCTCCCCACAATACTGACTTTCACACGTGGATGGGGAAGAAACATTTTTTGTTTCTTTCAAACCGCCGAGACCGGGAACCGAACCTCGAACTCTGGCGTGAAAGGCAGCGGTGCTAACCACTACCCTAGCACGGTGTTATAAAAAAATCTCCACCAGATGTGCCTCAGTAAACGCAAAAAATTTGCATAGCATTTGTACAAAGTCGGTCCAACGTCGAAGACGTTGGACCGACGCTGTACAAATATTCTACAAATAATCTGTGTTTACTGGACATGCGTCTCAGCTCATTTTGGCCTATATAGAAAAGACATTGTTAAATAAACATCAAATCATAATAATTTCCAGCGTGGTGAATCTCTCAGAAATATATCTACGCAATTTATATTTGGTATACCCCCTCCCCGACCAGAAATTGTGGCTCAGTCTGTCAGCCTGGCATTCAGTTGTCATATTATATTAGGTGGTAGAACACCATACTGGGGCCGCCCATCATGTTCTCTATGCAGGTCCAGCGTCTCCCAAGGCTGGCTATGTATTGAGCAAACGATATGCTTTGCTAGAGCTGCATTTTAACCCTCAGACATCTAAGCGTGACTATAATCGCTTAGCCCGTTTTATTTGCCGATCAAATCACTGTCATTGGGAATGGCACGAGTGTTTAAACATCAAGATATGTTTGGTCTCAAATTAAACAAATATGAGTAATTTCCACACAGTTGTGGGACACGGTATAGCGAGACACAAGGAGGGTGAAAATTTAAATTATGTAATGTAGCGCCTTAAGGGTTAATTAAAAAGCCAATCTACACGTAATTAAAAAACACAACACTTCACACTACCATTAACCCTTTAACCGCCAAATTATTCAATTGAAATTTTCACCCACTTGAAGTTGTGTCTCGCTGACGCGATCCACAACTTCAAGTGAGTGAAAATTATTCAGATTTGACAAAATGGAAGTCAACTGTTTTCAAATATAGCTGATTGATGTCACATTAGATCTATAACATGTTTAAAAGGTGGTACTTAATTTGCACATAAGAAATGACCAGCGGTTAAAGGGTTAATAACCCAACTGGCCACACACAATGGCCCACCATTGAGCCAACATTAGATATCAGCACGTGTCAGTTCTCGTCATTCAGTGCAAGAAGGTTAAAAAGAGCTCTTTTTAACATCCTTGCTCAGTGGTATAAAGTTGTATTATAAACACCCACAGCCACTCCCTGAGTGATAAAACAGTTTATCTTGGACGCTAGGCCACGAATTTTTTTTCGCCTACTAGGCCTACATACATCATAACCGAGCTGATAATCTTATCAGTGGGGACAAGAATCGTACAATTAATACAATCTTTCTCAAAGTATATCTTTAATTAATTATTGAGTAGTTATGTTTGAGCAGAATAATAAAGATTTTTTTATGAAAACTTGGGATAAAAATGTTTTCTCTTATAAAAATAGAGCAGTTATTGGCTACATAAGGAATGTTCAACATCCTAAGATTGGGATCTAAATATCGGACGCATGCCAGACGTCTTTTTCAGATGGGCATGTTGGTAGATAAGTCTAGGAAGTTTTTTATACGACCTATTGAGCGACGGACCTGGAGATAGACCCAGCAAACACGAGACATTAAGCCATTGCTAGTTCAATGTTGGTCTAACGGCTACGACACAGACCAACATTGACCCAGCAATGGCTCAATGTCTCATGACGGTGGACCAGCATTGAAACAACAATGGCTCAATGTCTCGTGTTCGCTGCATGGAGAGGTGACAGGAATGTGGTTACAGCCTCCAGCCGCTGGGATCCGAGCACAGATACTGTGTCAGGAGGATAGTGTCATCATGTGTAGGCCTACTCATGTCCTGATCCTCAGGAGGGGCCTCTGGCACGGTTTAGCCTAGCCAGCCTCTCCACAAAACCACTAAATATTTATTCACTTGGCGATTGATTGGATTGTCTGAGGTCACATTGCGACCAACCTTAATCCCGAATCGGACCGCATTACTGGACAACATTGCTTTGTAAAGCCAAAAGGCAGTAACTGCCAGCATGAAAAGTAAGCAGTTACTGCCTTTTGGCTTTGCACTGCAGAATAGTGCAAGCCCACATCGTCAGAACCCAGCAAACAAAAATGAAATGAATCAGGCTTTAGGCCACCTTTGTGCACATATAGGCTAAACTGGACCAGGAGAACCTCCTGAGGATGGTGGGATGATTGAGATGACACTGTCCTCCAAACACAGGATTCGAAATTCGAGCCCTGGCGGTCTGAGGCCGAGCACGCTTCCCACAATACTGGCTTTCACACGTGGATGAGGAAGAAACATTTTTTGTTTCTTTAAAACCGCCGAGACCGGGAACCGAACCCCGAACTCTGGCGTGAAAGGCAGTGGTGCTAACCACTACCCTAGGGCCCCCGCCCGCCCAGCAAACAAGAGTTAACGACGCTCGCCCAACATTGACCCAGCATTGGTTCATTGTCTCTTGTTTGCTGGGAAAGTGGGCCAATTACACTCCCTGAAATCTGGGTCGCAGTTTCTTAGACGTCCACCAAGCAAAAACGATACATTAAACCAATGTTGTTTTAACGTTGGCCCACCGTCTGCGACGCTGGTCCAACAATAAAACAATATCGGTTTAATGTATCGTGTTTGCCGGGCACGTTTTATGCTAGCGGAATAAGGATCTCTGACACCGTCGCCTGGCGATGTCAATGACTAATAAATCCCCGCTGTCTCCGGATCCGGCGTGGAAGATCCATGTCTGGGGATGATACCAACCAGATGCCGGGCGCTCCGTGCCGATCTGCAAAGCCAAAAGACAGTATCTGCTTACTTTTCAAGTAAGCAGATACCGCCTTTTGGCTTTGCACGGCAGCGCACCGCACAACCACGGTGTCATTGAAACCTGTTATCACGGAAACATAAAAAGTGCTGCGTTTCCTGAAGAACGTTTTTCGCTGATATAGATATCCACAGAAAGGTTCCAGTACATCCGATGTGTGGCACAAAGACCACCGAATCACTTATTTATCCTGACAGAGGTTTAACCCTTTGACTTCCAGGCCGGGGTGCATACCAGGATCCAGATATACTGGTGTAGGAGTTCTATTTTTCGTCATTTGAAGCTGGAATTGCTAACGCAATTTCCAGCTTCAAATGACGAAAAATACATGAATGTAGTATATATTTGACGAAAATTTGTGTCATTTTATGGTTACGTTCATTGACGAATGACGACGGAAATTTCCGTCATGTATGGTAGTGAAAAGGTTAACAAAGTTGTTCGTTTAGAAGCTGGGTTGATACTATGATTATATGATAGTTATTACTACAACGAGGTAATTAAGTTGCTCTGCCTGATTGTCAGTGGTAGCACTTTTCGGTAAGTGATACCATGCAGGGCCCGGCTCGCCAACCAGGGGCTGAGCCAGAAAATTAAAAAAGAGGGGCCCGGAGGAAATTTGGCTGGCTACCCGGCAAAAATTAGAAATTCAAGTATCAAACAACGATTTTTTTTAAATCTTAGTAGCTAATAAATAGGAGGGGGGGTGAGGTGCTGCTCTAGTAGATTTTGATTGATGTGTTGGGTAGTTTGAACTAATGTTTGGGCTATTTAGTTTTTGAAAAAAGCGGGGGGGGTAGGAAACCCATGACCCCCTTATCTGTATCCGCCACTGTCCTAATAATCAACACGTGATCGTGTCTCAACCGATCAGTGACTAACTTAAGTGTTGCCCTCAATCTTGGTTAAAAATAAAAATATTCATTTTCAGTTCAAGCCTAGTTAGCTTAAGATGAGGGGACATATTGTTAACCGATATTTAAGAGAACACTGAAAGCGACACAATCTGGCTAAAATCATTTAAAAATCAGTGATTTTATTTTGGCTTCTTAATATGACCATATGATGTAAGCATGTACATAGGCTAGAACTGCAAAAGTTTTTTTATTTTTTGTGTTGCGCATTTATCAGTTAAGCGAGATATAGAGACGAAATTCCCGATTTCTTATTTCGTACATGCATGTCTAAAATAAGAAAGACCAATATTGCGTTAGTAATCACAGCTTCAGTTGAGTAAATGAAAAATAGCTTACAAAAATTATTATTGAGCGGGAGAAGGTACATGTATGAAAATGTCATAGGAACACCATGCCGCATTATCAGGGCCACTGCATGCCAGGATGGATTATTGCATAAATTATGGAGAATAATAAATCTGCGGGGGATAATTATAATCCTGAGGGGACATGTTTCCGGATTGACAATCACACGGGTTCATATAATATTCATAATCCAGGAGCACATGCCGAATATCTGGATCCGTCGTATGCCGAGGACAGCCCGATATGGATCAGGCCCTGATGCAGTGGATCCTGTATGTCAGCGACGTACCCAGCAAATACGAGGTATTGAATCACCCAATGTTGTTTTGCTGTAGCCTACTCTATAATATTAGTTTAACCCTTTAACCGCCAAATTATTCAATCTGAATTTTCACCCACTTGAAGTTGTGTCTCGCTGCCGCGATCCACAACTTCAAGTGAGTGAAAATTATTCAAATTTGACAGAATGGGGGCCAACTGTTTTCAAATATTGCTGATTGATGTCATATTTTATCTTTAACATGTTTAAGATGTGGTACTTAATGTGCTAATAAAAAATGAAAACCCGAATATATGTGACACCGGCGGTTAAATGTTTAATTTGTTAGTTTTGATATGTCTCGTGATAAGGCTCGTGCTGCTGTCGCGTCACGGTCGCAGTCTGTGTGTTCTCTCTTATACAACATTACAACAGCGATATAATGCTGAAGGGTGGGGGCCCTGGTGCAGTGGTTAAAGCTGTATGCTTGGAAAGTCGGGAGATCGCGGATTCGAACCCGAATCTGGCCTTCAAGTTTCAAAGTAACAAAATGTTTCTTTTCCACCCCCTCGTAAAGATTCAATATTGTGGGGAGCCTCCGTAACCGAGAAGTAGTGTGCTCGGCCTCAGACCGCCAGGGCTCGAATTTCGAATACTGTGCCTAGAGGGCAGTATCATCTCATTTATCTCACCATCCTCAAGAGGTTCGCCTGGCCCAGTTTAGCCTATATGTGTACACAATTCACATTTTATCCCCTGTTTATATAGAGCAGTTCTTGAAGTAAATTATTTATTTCACGCAGAGTCCGCCCGAAATTATTTATTTCAAAAAAACTCCACCCCCCCCCCCCTGGAAATTGAATGGTGGCCCCCTTAACAACATTACAACAGCGATCTAATGCTGGAGGGCGGGGGCCCTGGTGCAGTGGATAGAGCTGCCTGCTTGGAATGTCGGAGATCGCGGATTTGAACCCCACTCTGGCCTTCAAGTTTTAAAGTAACAAAATGTTTCTTCTCTGCTCACTCGTAAAGATTCAATATTTTGGGGAGCCTCCGGAACCGAGAAGTAGCGTGCTCGGCCTCAGACCGCCAGGGCTCGAATTTCGAATACTGTGTCTAGAGGGCAGTATCATCTCATTTATCTCATCATCCTCAAGAGGTTCACCTGGCCCAGTTTAGCCTATATGTGCATAAAGGTGGCCTAAAACTCAATTCATTTCATTTCTAATGCTTCTTGATCTATGCATACACTTGGGTCTAAAACCCGGGTGACCTGAAGCTCCCATGGCTAACCTTCGACACCCTAGCAGCCAAAAGATTGTATGTGCCCCTCATTTGAGTGTCACATACGACACTTTGAATGCTGGAGGCGATATATTATCAATAAAAGATAGCCTCGCTCAGCCTCACAGCTGAGTAAATCTAGGTCATTCACAAATTTTGTCAATGACATCCCAGAAGGCACAAGACGTTGAATCAATGTTGGTTTAACGTTGGCCCACTGTTGTTCAAGACGTTGAATCAATGTTGGCTTAACGTTGGTCCACTGTGCCAACGTTAAACCAACATTGATCCAACGTCTTGTGTTTGCTGGGACAGGACGTCGTGAAAGCAGGATGCGAATGTGCAGGAGTCCGAATTCACATGTCGCTCATGTACGGTCTTGGCATTTCTGCCGCAATCACAAGCGCTGTCTGGATTCCGGGCCGACCTCGCACCAGGTCGGCCCGACACTGAGCCAGCGCCTGAGATAGGATACTAATTTCCTGGATCACCCCCTCCCCCTCCCCCACCGCCGGATGCGGATAGGCAGGTGGAAGGTCGCTCTGTATATGATAGGTTTACTGGGAGCAGGTGCACAAACATACCCAGTTACGCTGGAACGAAACGTCACCGTGATATCAGAAGGTCGTATCTGCCGCTTTGTACAGTGGAAGATACGACCCCTTATTAGCAATCTGGAGAAAGGATTTGACAGAATAGCACCATAAAAAGTTGGAGTCTAAATAATATGTGTTTATGCTTATTCTGCGCTCTATACCTGAGCTAAATAATAATAATATTATGTAGAATGTTTCCTTTAAAGATGTGGATATCGCTAAAAGACCTGTAGGCCTATGTTGTTTAATTCGAATTGCTATGGCCTACGAAAAATATAATTCTTATAATATGGCTTTAATACCATAAAGAATGTAAATTTTCACCCACTTGAAGATGTGTCTCGACACACAACTTTGAGGGAATGAAAATTACTGATATTTGTTTAATTTGAGACAAAACATTCGCAAATCTTGATGTTGAAACGCTCATTTCGTTCCCAATAACAGGTATTTGACCGGCTGATAAAACGGAGTAAAAACGATTATAGTTGGGCTTAGCGGTTTAACCTTTTCACTACCATACATGACGGAAATTTCCGTCGTCATTCGTCAATGAACGTAACCATAAAATGACACAAATTTTCGTCAAATATATACTACATTTATGTATTTTTCGTCATTTGAAGCTGGAAATTGCGTTAGCAATTCCAGCTTCAAATGACGAAAAATAGAGCTCCTACACCGGTATATCTGGATCCTGGTATGCACCCCGGCCTGGAAGTCAAAGGGTTAAGGGACTCCGGACTATGATATGTTCCTCTCATCTTCCCCCGCAAGGTTCGGCCTCGCTGTGTCAAGACTTGCTGCCGGGAAGATGGTTCCTGTGAGTGTTATGGTAGTATGACTTTTCACCCATTTAAAGTTGTGTCTCGCTACCGAGACACACAACTTCACGTGGGTGAAAATTACTAATATTTATTGTCTTCCCGGAGTGCTCTATATATAATTATGTGCCACTCAAATGCCACTCATATTTTTTCAATGTATGCAAAAGTTGACACATATAGTCCTGCTAGTCCATAAATACCATACATAAGGCCACTCAAGGCCGCTCTCAACACGCTCCATGTTTACAAAGACATAAAATAGGCCCTTAATTACAACCATATTGTCGAGGCTGCCCGTTTTGATAAATGCAGACATGTCGAACAACATGAAATAAGCTCCATAAAAAGATAAATCGCAAATTATTGTCATTACCGAATGCCTGCTGTCCGCCCAGCTTGCTTCCTCTGAGAAAATTGGTAAATATTTGTGTTCACCTGTGGAGACAAATTCAGCAAGCTATTCCAGTCGTCACCAGACGTTGAACCAGTGCTGGTTTACTGCTGGGCCAGCGTATCAGGCGAGAGACCAATGTTAGCCCGACATTGGATCAACTTGGGAAGTGTTTGCTGCTCTGTAACGTCATCCTGGTGTTCTAGTTTCCCCATCCCGCGCATGAGTTAGTCTCGTAAATACGGACATCTCCACGCCATCACGAACACATCATTCTAACTGGGAACCACTGATTTATAGAAAACCGGCTGCCCTCTCCTGTTCTGTCGCGCAAAACCAAAAACCAGTATCTGCATGCTTACTTTGCAAGTGAGCAGATACTGCCACAAGCTACTGTCACAAGCTCATCCAACATTTTAGATAATTGTACAATTTAAGTCCATGATTAGGCCAAAATCTTATTGGCCAAATGCTGTGGTGAGTGGGTTGAGCGATAATATACATGTATATAATTATTACCGTCCACCTATTATTATGCCGTGCAAACGCAAAATGCAGTATCTGCTTACTTGTAAAGTAATGAGATACTGCCGTTTTCCTTTGCAGAGAAGTCTAATTCTTTCTAACCAAAATTTATCGTGTTTGAACATAACGCAAAGAGGCCTTATTATTATGTTTGTTTGTACGATGATAGATATTATATATAGGGGCCTATAAACATCTCAGCAGCAATCTAACCAAAAAGGCTGAAATTTATTTTATAGTATTTGATAAATCTCAGAAATCAAGAATTTCAAAGATTGCTGAGTTCTGAGATTTATCAAATACTAGTACACGAAATACATTATGCGGTGATGCCGCCTATTCTTGAGAATGACAATATCTATGAATAATGGCGGCAAACACTGTTGTAAAGCAGAGAAGTCGGCCATATATTTGAAAAAGTATCAAATATTATAAAATATTTGTATTTCAATAGCAAAAGAGCGCTAAGCACAATGTGCATGCAACTTGGGCAGAGAATTCTTCCGCGCCCCCCTATGTCTTCCAGCATGAGTGATACGGGGCAACAACATCGCTATCAGGAATAAATACATTTTACATCATCTGACTTTTTTACAATGACGTGTTAACTGATGAAGCAACACGATCAAATCACTGATATTGGGTAAATTTCAACCACTTGAAGTTGTGGGTCGCGGTAGCGAGACACAACTTCAAGTGGGTAAAAATTTAAATTATAATTTATAACAATGTAGCGACTAAGTGGTAATTGAAAGGGTTTAAGTGGTTGAAAATTTAAATAAATTAATGGAGAAGGGTTAATCCACCGATTGTATAAAGTTTAGTATGGATTATTTCACAAGGGGAATTGAATTGAATTGAACATTGTAATATTATGATAAATTCATACTGGATAATATACATCATTTATTGACATGATACACATTGGTACACATTGGTACACATTGTATTTTTCTCGTGAACATTTGGTAGGGATATTGCATTACTGACTGAAGCTCAATTCAATACTAACAACAAGAAGGTTACATGTGTGGCCCATAATAACACCCCCTGGCTTAAATTATGATGTGAAAAATAAACATACATAAAACATAAAAATTAAATAAAGAAACAATCTCTGATTTCCCCTGCTATAATACCACAGAGTCCAAACAAATGACCACTGGTCAAGAAAAACATTTTCAAACATTAAGCCTACCATCTATGTTTCTCTGAATCAGAACTAAACCATAACTGGTGATAACCAGTGGTATGGTATGTTATGGCGAACATATGAGACAATAACATAACACGGACACGGGGGTCTGCACCGAAATAAAAAGTTTACAACAAACAATATTGAGTAATTGACTAATTCTACATACAACAGGCACAATTTGCACCTTTAACCCTTAAAGCGTTGAAATATTTGTATATATGAACCATGTAGTCCAAATGGGTTTTTCAATTCGAAGCCATAATAAATGTCTTACTTCACCATTTTAACTCTTTCTGCTTCATTGTAATACCTATAATATGGGTCTACGGCCATTATACCTTTTTATTTCTTTATTTCAGAGAGGGGATCGACTGGGGATCTTTGACGTCTATAGACGTCTAATTTTGACGTCTGAAGTCGGTCCTCGTGCTAAAAAGGTTAAAATGCACGTACTTTACCGAGTTGTACACTAAAGGTGACGACTTTAGCAGAGGAACTCTTGCCTCAATTCGAAAATCAAAGGCTGCATCATTAGGATACGCTGATATATTATTTCAAGTGGTGGTTTAGGAACATTTGCACGACAAACAGTGAGATCAACAGGAATCATATTAACAAGTTTACATCAAACAAATCTATAAGGTATAAAGCCCGCAAAGTGCGCGATGCAAACATTGCCCTAAAGCAGCACGGTGTCATATTTCCCAGTGCCATATCATCGGGACTCCAAATAGATGAGCAGTGGTCAAGCATTGATTACTGGGGGATGGCAGGACGCGCTGACCCACCGTTGGCTCGACGGTGGGCCGTCGTCGAAGACGCCGGCCCACCGTCGATCCCACGATGGGTGGGTGGGCTCACGCGACGATGCATTTGAGAACACTGACGAGAACAAAAACAGATGTCAGGTGGGTAGAATGCCGCAAAAACTGTACAGGTGTAGCACACAGGCGTCTCATGTGTCGGATGAACGAGGGTGGCTGCTCAGCGGACTACCAGTGGCCCGCTCTGCCGTGCGAAGCCAAAAAGCAGTATCTGCTCACTTTGAAAGTAAGCAGATTCTGCCGTTTGGCTTTGTAGAGGCCCGCTGTGCGAGCCAGACTTTCTGAGTTATCGCCCGTCGCAACTCACAGCCAGGTGTCGACAGAATACCAGGGGGAAATGTATCAAAACACAACACTATTTCATACCCCTCCCTCCGTAAACCCGTTTTTGTAAAAAAAAAAAATAGTGATCTGTTCAATGAATTAATGAAGCGCATCACCATATTGCGTACAGGAAATACCACAAGAGATTTGCTTCACTGATTCATCAGTGTCTGTGAGTGAGCGAGCGTAGGACCAAGGAAAAACCTCCTTGGTAGGAGCAGGGCGGTGTGACACCTCCCTGGTAGGAGTGAGAATGTTTGCTTGATTGAAAAAAGTCGAGTGTGCTCCGCCATATTTTATGGGGTTAATTTTGTAATAGTAGGCCTATAAAGAGCTTACACACTCATGCCGTTGAGGGATTTATTGACCACGGATACATGTCACTGCAAATTATTGACACAACTGACATTGAGGCCCTGATATTTAAATACTATCATCATTGGGAAGTCCGCAAATGTCATCAGGTCTAACGCAGGCACATAGGCCCACTGAACAGAACATTCTTCACTACATAATGTTAGAGCCTTACCCCACATTTTTTTTCTCGAGTGGTAGGGGCGGGGGCCCTAGGGTCGTTGTTAGCACTGCTGCCTCTCACGCCAGAGTCCGGGGTTCGGTTCCCGGTCTCGGCGGTTTGAAAGAAACAAAAATGTTTATTCCCCATCCACGTGTGAAAGTCAGTATTGTGGGGAGCCTCCGTGACCGAGAGGTAGCGTGCTCGGCCTCGGACCGCCAGGGCTCGAATTTCGAATCCTGTGTCTGGAGGACAGTGTCATCTCAATCATCTCACCATCCTCAGGAAGTTCTCCTGGCCCAGTTTAGCCTATATGTGCACAAAAGTGGCCTAAAGCCCGATTCATTTCATTTATTTCGAGTGGTAGACCTACACCGAATCATAGACATAATCCATTGTTGTGATTATGTTATTTATGTATGTAATGTGACTGAGTATTTAACCCTTTAACCGCTAAATTATTAATGTGAATTTTTCACACACTTGAAGTTGTGTCTCGCTGAGGTGATCCACAACTTCAAGTGAGTAAAAATTATTCAGATTCGACAAGATGCAGATTAGCCATTTTTAAATCTTGCTGATTGATGTCACGTTTTATTTAAATTTAACACATTTAAAAGCTGATGTAATGTGCTAATATAAACATGTGAAAAAACTAATATAATTTGGACCGGCGGTTAAAGGGTTGCAGCCAATTAATTGTATGGCTGGGAATGGTTTGCAATGTGACTCCAATCGATAAAGTATTAATTATTACGGTCTAACCATCAGCCAGGGCAGCAGATCAGAATAGCACTGCTCTGCAAAGCTAAAGGCAATATCTGCTTACTTGTAAAGTAAGCAGATACTGCCTTTTGGCTTTGCAGATCAGACTGCACATCCCTGGATCTATCAGTATAACGTATACGAGCAATGAGCAGTATATCCCTGGGCATTCAATAAACATCAGGGCAAACGATGTTCACATAAGTATTGCATAGGCTATCACAAACGAATGAACACATCAATGGGTTCCCGGTGAATGTGGGATTAGATTATTGGTGAATTGATAAATTGGTTCCTGGCGAAGATGTGAATGGGAGATTGGTGAATCCGTGAATGTACGTGTTCCTGGCGAATGTGTGAATGGGTTCCTCACCTGTTTCGCATTGAATATATGTTGATGGGTATGTATAATTGGGTTCATGATGATATATGTGATTGGGTTCCTGGTGCATGTATGATCGGCTTCCAGATTAATGTATGATCGGGTTCCTTGTACATGTGTGATCGGGCTCTTAGTACGTGTATGTTTGGGTTCCTTGTGCAAGTATGATTGGGTTCCTGATGCATGTATGGTTGATAACTTGATAAAACTTGATAAAACACATTTATAATGCGCCAAAATCTCATTATGACGCTAAGGCGCAGTGATAGTCACGGAGGCTACAGTGTTGAGACACACAAACAATCAGCACGATCCCCGTATGTTTTCTGTTGCAGAGCGCGGTTGTACCAGTCGCCTGACAGTGGCGAACCGAGCAGATCGTCGAGACTGCTGAATGTGGACCAGCTCAGACATGTAGGATAGAGCAAGATCTTGAATAGCCATAAAAGTCAAAATGAGCACTTTAAATTGTACACGTTCCGAAACGGGTAACTGCATCAGAACAGGCTTAATATGTTCATGATCTTGGGTTCATGTGAGAAGTCTGGCAGAAGAGTTCTGAATTCGCTGGAGTTTACTTATTTGAAACTTTGGAAGGCCATCATGATACAGCGAATTACAGTATGATTGGTAGATGTATGATTGTGTTCCTGGTACATGTGTGATTGGGTTCCTGGTGTTGGTGAATGTATGGTTGGTTTCCTGGTGCATGTATGATTGGGTTCCTGGTGCTTATATGATTAGGTTCCTGGTGCTTAAATGATTGGGTTCCTGGTGCTTATATGATTGGGGTCCTGGTGCATGCATGATTTATTTCAAATATCATGTACCAATATGTTCCTGTTGCATGCATGGTTGTGTTCCTGGTGAATGTATGATTGGCTTCTGGGTTAATGTATGATTGGGTTCCTTGTACATGTATGATTGGGTTCCTTGTACATGTATGATTGGGTTCCTTGTACATGTATGCTCGGCTTACTGGTGCATATGTGATTGGGTTCCTGGTGCATGTGTGATTGGCTTCCAGGTTGTAGTGTATGTATGATTGAGTTTCTCGCGAGTTTTAAATTTGTTTTAAATCAACATGAAGCCAAATTGTGGACAATGATTGTCTATTTTTTTATAAATTCATAAATGAAAGTGTGATAATTATAGTATTGTGTGGTTTAATATGTGAATACCTCGTGAGTCTAATTCTCAGTATTATTATTTTCTATGTGTGAATGGTGGGATATGCAAATATAAATTCCGGATAAAGCAGCCGCTCCCCCCCCCCCCCCTACTTCAGAACCATTCCCCAAAATCTGCATCTTTTTTTAAATTCCACCACCCATCACTTTATTATGGGAGACTCGTACGTAGTGTGAATGGCAGAGCTATCTTTATCTGGCCAGAGCGTGGCATCCTTGATTCTGGCACATCTTGTTTTTGCCCCCCCCCCCCGCCACGCTTCTGTTTGCGCTAGATTATCACGCAAAGTCATCGGGATCGTCGATGGCGAGTAAACACTGGATAACAGGCTGATCCGTTTCGGGCGCGGGGGGGATCGCGGTTCATCCGCGTCCGTGTCAAATCCAATCCCCACCATCCTCTCGCGGACACGTGTGATTGTGCGCCGGCACATTTTGATTGAAAACAGGCCCGTGTTTGCCCAGCAAACTGCCTGTCGGTGATATTTGATGGAAACTCGGGTGAAGGTTTCGCAGGGGTCAGCTTCTGAATACGGCTCGTAGTCGGGCCAGCGCCGCCCGGCGCCGGCCCGACTACGCGCCGTATTCTGCCGCGATAAAACACAAATCTGGGAAGAGGCGCTCTGTTATTTCATCGCTTGACCGACTAACAACATTCACTTGCGCGGCTCTCCGACTTGAATTGATCATAGATTAATTGATCGCCGCGCTCCCCCCCGCGCAGTGGCACGGAATACACCCCTGTTACAGCTCATTGCATTATTCAGCAAGCCTTTGATGGATCAAGATTTGATGTAAACATGGCCGCGTGAATGCGCATAAAAATGCCCGGCATTAAAGGAATGTAAAGTACATGGTGATCACCACCAGGCCGGGAGCTTTGTCCTGAAAAGCCTAAAGGCTTACCTGTAAGTTGAGCAAATACTGCCTTTTAGTTTTCCACGAGAGTGTTCACAAAGTACGATGGAAGTGGACCATAATCTCTCCACGTTTACCACGTTTGCCAAGTGGGGAAGTTTTTATGCTGAGAGTAATTTGAAACTGGACTTACAATGACACGGGGGGGCAATCGATGATCGGCGGAAATTGTTCTCCTTCATCTGAAAAGAAAACAAGACAATCTCAGAATTCGATAAACGCTCTCTACGAATTGATCAACTTTCGGACTCTTGAGTACTTGATCAAACGTACGTTATATTACGATGTCGTCCTCAAACTTTTTATTTTGAAATAATAAAAAAAATACTCCCTATATTCCCTATAATATTATGCAAACTGAAATAAATATCTGATCGGACTCTTTAACCCTTTAACTGCCGGTGTCGCATATATTCGGGTTTTCATTTTTTTGTTACCCCATTAAGTACCACATTTTAAATATGGTAAAGATTAAATGTGACATCAACCAGCAAGATTTGAAAAGAGTTGACCTCCATTTTGTCAAATCTAAATAATTTTCAATCACTTGAAGTTGTGGATCGCGTCAGCGAAACACAACTTCAAGTGGGTGAAAATTCAAATTAATAATTTTGCGGGTAAAGGGTTAACTCACCAGAGAAAATGCATATTTAACCCATTTCTAGTAGTATGTATACAGCCCACAATAATACAATGAAGAAGTGGTTTGATTTTAAATTATGGCATAGGCCCTATGCAAACAATCCATGTTCAGATATTTAATAATGCGTGTCAAACTACACGTAAAATTAAGTAAAATCACATAACTGCAAATCAAAAGCATCAGGCCCTATGTGGCCTTTGTGAGGGGTTAGTGCTCTGCATGTATCCAATATCCATAAACCACTGCAACATCACATAAAGCAGGATGTACTATATGAGTGCGAGAATAAGTAAAATCTAGTGTCTGAGGGGGGACGTCGTAGGGATGTAGATGCCTAGATATAGATTGCCGGAGCAAGTGCAAAGCCAAAAGGCAGTATCTGCTTACTTGTAAAGTAAGCAGATACTGCCTTTGCGGAGCAAGCAGAGCAAATGTTTCCTCATTACTAATGTTTTTTCCTGGCTGCGACCATTTTGGTATGTTGGTTTATACGTTGCTTAAATGATTGAATAATGTCGCGTGGATGTTATTTATATTTTGATAGTGTTTATTGTTCCTCCATATACTATAATTATGTATCACTCCATACAGTGATACAATGTCACTTCCGCCGCCGAGAGCGATAGTTTTTGCACCACTTTTCTACATATCAATTATTTTAGAAATGGTTTTCTAGTTCAACTGAGGTGACGTATGAGTGGTGCAAAACCAGCAGGCAGTATCTGCTTACTTTACAAGTAAGCAGATACTTCCTTTTGGCTTTGCAGACAGCATGAGCGGTATGTTCTAAACCTCTCGTCGTCAATAAAATATGCGTCTATCCAGTACTTTGATCAGGCTCATGTCAGAGGGATCCCTGCAGGATTGCCAATCTCTGTCATAGCCCCCAGCAAACGGGGACGTTGGCCCAATGTTGGCCTAATGTCGGGCCAGCGTCAGAGACGCTAGACCAACATTAACCTAATATTGGGCCAACGTCTCGTGTTTGCTGGGTAGCCCCAAGCATAAATTCCAGCAGACACAAGACGTCCTATCAATGTCGGGTTAACGTTGGTCCAGCGTTGTACACGGTGGACCAACTTTAAACCAACATCGATTCGCCGTATTGTGTCTGCTGCGAGGCTACTGTTGAATGATTCATAGACATAGATAAACTCTCCCAAAAAAATGTAACAGATTGCTCGCCCCCCCCCCCGTCACAAGACACACACACACACACAGCCTCACATTACAGTTTATAATACAATGGCTTGTGTTTGGAATAATTTAAAAAAATATTCATTTCTTCCGAATTATGTTAATAGGTTACGAAGGTATAACTATATGAATAAACGTGACTATTATTAACATGATTATAAAAGACAAGTTTGTAGGCCTATATGTTATTGCTAGATCCATCACGCGTTCGCATATATTTGCGCGAACACAATATTGTATTGTAAATGTTCTTCTCCACTTTCAATTCAATTCCATTCAGCTTATTCAGTGTACTAGATACAATGTTGATATCATTGTTTGATAACATACATCAAATAACATAAAAATATATACATGAGGTACATAGTATAAGTAGTTATATCACTAGCATATAAATAGTAAATGCAGACCTGAGAGAAGCTAAACAGAATCCATTGGAGCCTTTGCTAGTAGTTCCCACCCAACGTGTTTCAATTTCCACCAGCTCTTTATAATATGATCATGATAAGCGGGAATTACAACACAAACATTTATAAAAACATGAACAGCAATCACTACTGACTAAACTGGTACTCATTTTTTCAAACATAAGGCGCTTTAAATTAGAAATAAAAGAAGAGTAATTAATAATATGACGTACATTAGAATGGTGAAGAGTTCCACATAGCAATTGGTATTATATCCAAAAACTACGTTTGAAGCAGTCTGTACGACACTAGGGGGGGGGGGGCATCAGAAAGTCGGAATGATTCGAGTTACGAGTGGAGCATCCACCATCAGAGAAAAACTAACAAAACCATTAGCATCAACATCATAACTGCCACATAAACACTTCCAAAAGAAAACAATATCAGTATATTCACGACGCATAGCTAAAGGAAGAATGTTCGTCATTAGGAAACGATCTACTTCAGCATAATTGAAAATATATCGGGTAATCTGAATTTTCTCTATTTATTTTTATATTTTTACGACTAGTACCACTCCATACTATTATACAATATTCAAGTAGTGTGTTTTCTATGGAATTTAACGAGCTGAACAAACAACTGAAATAAAAAACATATATACATAATATTTTCATATCGAAGACGTTGGTTGGTTGTACACTGTATAACGGCTTGGCAAATGTGACCAACACTGCTGAAGATAATATTACATGTAGTATCTTAGAATTGAATGGGTGTGCCTGCCACTTTCACAAAGTGTCTGTTACACCCTTTTATCTCCAAGGTGTCGATGTGTGGGGAGTAAGAAAACAGGTTGATGAAGAGATTTGACATTTTGCATGTGTCGTTTTTACGGCCATCTTAATCCTCGCAGCTTTTTTATACACCACCAAGCTCAGAACCCGTCTCTCTAACTACCGTGCAAGCACCACACACACATTGACCCAACGCTGGGCCAGTGTCGGTTCTGATGTTATAAACCTTGACCCTACGCTGATTCAACGTTGAGTACCTTATTCGCGATGGTGAACAGATGCTGCGTTGTTGCGGCGGCTATTCTCCTCCATCGCCCCTTGGTCTCCAAGTGTGGTATCTGCCACTTTGCAAAGTGGCAGATACCACCCTTGGAGACCAAGGGGACGATGGAGTGTCTGCAACCGTGAAAGTGAATCCCAAAGCATGAATGGATGGCGTCTACATCCATCTAAATCAACCTAGCGCCAGGGATACTCTCAATCTGCTGATGATTAGAGTACTGTCCGCGACACGGACCAGTGGAAATACCTCACAACTAATTGAAGGAGTAGTCCACTGTGTACGAGCGGTGGGACACATGTACACACAAAGCACCACGCTGATTTTATAGAGATACATGCAACTGAGGAACAACTAAAGCCAGCAAAATATACATAGATTAGAGTGGTCTATAGCTTTAACTTCTCCACTCAAATTATACATGCATGACATTGCATCTGAAACTGTCCGATAATGTTAATGACCTTATATAGCTAGCTTTTAAAAATTAAATATGCATAAAATTAGCAATAACCATATATATTTCAACTTAAATTTAGCAAATTCAACGAATTTGTAGTTACGAATTTGTAGTTACTAGGAGTTGTAGATCGCGGTAGCGAGATACAACTTGAAGTGACTGAAAATTTAAATTTATTACCTCCGACCTCTAAGGTTTAAAATGCCCAAGTGAGCCCTATTTGAAACAGTCAATAAGTTGAAAAAAATATCAGACAGGATTGATTTAAACGTAATGGTTTTATATATAGCCTCTATACACGGTGACCATTCGTGTCGTGACGTGGGCAATTCGTCTCATATCACCTGTCGCAACAAAAACTAAACTCTTGAGCCGACGTTGGTTGTGATCCACCACCAGTGGACATAAAAACAACCTAATAGTTTTATTCAGAAACACATAATACGATGTCGGCCCTACTTGAGAATTATATATATTTATATTTCTCGTTCAAGTCATAATTATGGTTTCTACTACCCACAGCGTTGCAAACTCTTGAACCACCCATTAACGTTTTGACATTTTTATTTATTTGCAGACCATAATGACCGAGGCAGGGATTTAATCACGTCCCACATTAGCGTGTTTGACATCACGTCTTTGAAGAGTTAAGTTACCCCAATAATAATTATGGTTACTTTGGGGAGCGAAGCTGAGCAAAATGTCACGACGTTTCAGAATTAAATTGTACAGGTAAACCCAAGTCACCGGCCGAATGGTCATATCTGGGTGGAAATCCCCTAGGCATGCCCAGAACCCCTTAGCCGATGAGTGAAGAAGCACTCGCAATAACCTAATTTTATCAACCAATTCAATATCGTACATCAAATAATAGCTCAAGATACTTAATTGCTGATGGACTGCATTAGATCTATTCAATTCTTTTGATTTAGAATAGGCCTATGCTGAATAAGGATATACAGATGCATACATGTAGATTCTTACCATGTTACACCTGTGGTTGACAAAATATCTGGCGATATTCTGCGACACATGAAATATTTTGAATAAAAGTCATCTTTACAATGACATAGCCCGTTCTCAGATACTTGGGTAATTCTTAAAATTAGCACGCTGTTATTCAAAGTATAGGAAAATAATGGTAACACAATAAAATATATAACTTTTTGCTGGAAGGGGTAAGAATGGAATTTAACGAACTACGAGATGTTGCTTGGAGCAATATGGCTGAGCACGATATCCAGCAAACACAGTATGTTATATACCAATGGCAGTTTAATGTTGGCCCACCGTCTTCGACGCTGGACCAACATTAAACCAACAGTGGGTCTGCGTCTTGTGTTTGCTGAGAAAGCCTACACTATCGACTATGTTACAGACACTCCTGGCGAATTCCTCTGAGACTTGTCAAGTCTCAGCAGAATGCGCCAGGAGGGTCTGGGACTGTCATAACCAGGAGGCCAGACATGAGGGGAGAGAGAACGCTGGCAATTGGAGGAGAAAAATGGGCTCTTGCGTGATTATTTGATTGTTTTGCACAATGTCGCCTAATGATATCCTGTGATTAAGCCAGTCTTTCTGTGGCTCTCCGGTGACCAGATGAAAGGCAGCTGATTTTGTTAACCCTTTAACCGCCGGTGCCGCATATATTCGGGTTTTCATTTTTTATTAGCACATTAAGTACCACCTTTCTATACATATTAAAGATAAAATGTGACATCAACCAGCAAGATTTGAAAACAGTTGACCTCCATTTTCTCAAATCTAAATAATTTTCACTCACTTGAAGTTGTGGATCGCGTCAGCGAGACACAACTTCAAGTGGGTGAAAATTCAGATTGAATAATTTGGCGGTTAAAGGGTTAACCTTTGAAGCGCTGAAATATACAAACCAAGAGGTCAACGATTTTTTTCGATTTGAAATCATCATAAATGTCTTAGTTAGCTCTTTCCGCTTCATTTGAATACCCATGTCATGGGTAGACGGATATTAGAAATATTTTCACTGTTTCAGTGCCGGGACCGACTTTGACGTCAGAAGACGTCAGATTCTGACGTCCTTCTGACGTCTAATGGCGATCCCCGCGCTGAAAGAGTTTATGTCGCCGTTTGGCCTGCTGGCGACACGCTTAATCGCCATCAAGCTGTTTTCTCGTGGTACAAATATTGTCTGCAATAATGATAAAATAAAGCAAACGTTTTGTAAGTCCCCTTTTTGCATTTACTTTTGAGTATCATTCGTTTGAAGCTGATAACTGCTTCGGCAATGCCAGCGTTGAGCAATTGTAAAAAATGTGAAGGATTAATGCAGACCCTTTTTTGTGAGCTATAGATTTGTTTGACGCAAACTTGGTAACGTGATGCCGCCTAAACCGCCTCGCTGCAAACTTCGCTTAAACATTTCTCTAATGTAAACGTCATAAATGTATGGGTTTATAAATCAAACGAATTATTCACGCGAATCACTTGCTCCAGTGTCAACGCACATTGATTTAGGCTACTATCAAGAATATATAATAACTTTTATATATTCTTGGTTTATATATTCTTGCTACTATGCAGTTAAACGTTAGTTTACGCAAGCAGATCCCGCATACTGGGCTACTTAGCAACAATTTCCAACACTCGTTTGGCTGTATTTAGGACTTCGTTGTGTTCCAAGTTCTGCATGTATGGATTCGAAAGCCGAAAGCGTGGCTTCACATGGAGAAACATCGACATCTTTTGGGAAACGACTCTCACAGTCACATTGTTATTTCATCTTAATTATCCTCAATTACTTAGTTGTGATGACTACACGACTAACAGTAATAGCATGATTAGTCTGATGGCTCATCCACCCATTCTTGAAAGTTGGTCACTTCCAGCTAATTTAAGTTTGAAAAATGTTTGTTTTTTTAATAATTGATCTGAGCGAGATCCATGTGTAACAATTGAAGTTCCCCAAATTGATGGGTGTGTCAATATTACAATCAATATTGTTTCACATTTTTTTCAGATTTGGCCAAATCTGGGTAACTTTCCTGCCCATGAAGTAAATCTCTTTCAATACAGATGTGAGGGCCTTGAACTCGAAATATGGACACGATCAATGTGAAGAAAAACTCCATCGATGAGCAGCATACTATAACCCAGCATACACAATACGTTGAATCAATGTTGGTTTTACATTGGTCCAGCGTCGTAGACGGTGGACCAACGTTAAACCAACATTGATTCAACGTCTTGTGTCTGCTGGGGAGTGTAATATCAGGAGAGTGTGCCATGAAAAATAGTAATTAATCCAAGACAAGGATACTCAATACAATCGTGCTGATTAAAAGTGGAAACTTTTAATCATAATGATAATTATACATGCTGACCTACATAACATCGCCAATCGGATGTCAATGATAGGAGATATAGGAGCGACGGAAATGTGGCAGAGTAATAACACCTGGGCTGTAGTACACTGCTTTGCAAAACCAAAAGACAGTATCTGCTTACTTGTAAAGTAAGTAGATACTGCATCTAGGTTTTGCACAGAATTAACACGTATTATTTAAAACATTTTTATTGGCACCCGGCTATTTATTGTCAGGCAAACTATCGCGTCAAGTCAAGTAATAATGAACGGATTTCGTAGAATACCGAAGTATTATATGATAATGAAAATGAAAGCAGTAGCCAGACACAACGTCAAGTGGGTGAAACTTTTAATAAGATAACTTAGTGAGGAAGGGGTTGATTAATGTCATAGTGCATAACATTGAAATGACACTGGTGTCCGATGATACATGCCTAATGTATATCGAATCTTTGAAATATGAGATACCTTCCCATCGGATATATCGGTTCGTACTGAGGTTCACAGCAAAACGAGTGTTTTATGCTATTTCTTAATTTTAATTTTAAAGGGATCACACGGGCACATTGTGATTTTCATTAAACCGCTGACAGTGGCTGTAATAACTCCAATCTAATGAATTGAAATTTATTTCACTGGATACGACAACGATCCACGCACAGATGCAATATTGTGACAAATATCACATTTGTAAGAGCGTATATAGGCCTACGTGAAGCTACTTTTTGAAAGCCCTTTTCGGGAACAGACAATGCCATTCGAAAAATCTGTGTTAAAAAAGTGCTATATTTAGGAGATCATCAGGAGGATTTACAGCCTTAATTATATCTTAATATCTTGTACAGCTAGAATCGCAATATCAATTTCAGCTCAAGAATTGCGACATAAAATGTATTTTATAAGTAGTCAGCTTAAGCCACAGACACATTTATGCAACATAGGATATCTCATTATTTTGTCTTGTAGTCTCTGAAGAATGACATAACTATACATAATGTCAATTCAAAGAATGATTTAAATATAATATCCGAATTTGTGTATTTACTATTATTAGGATGACTTTCCGGACATTTCGTGGGATATGAAAGGGTGTATTTGCCACTTTGTAAAGTGGCAGATACACCCTTTTATATCCACGGACAGGATTTATCAGTTGCAATTACATGTGGATTTCACACCCAGTGTTTCACCACCGCAGCATCTTAACTCAACATTTGGTGAAGGTCCTGTATTAGGTTGGTGTTGTGTGTGTAACTGGTGGGATCTGTGTAAATTGAGTGAGTAGTGTGTGTGTGTGGTGTGAATGCACCAATACACTTAGACCCCTCCTGTTGCCTTTCTCCTGTACAGCATATTTAGAGTGCATTGAACTTGATGTCATTTATCAATATCTATGTGGCCGCCATTGACAACTTTATCTGTTATAAGACGCGACGATGATTATTCTAGCTGACGTGTGCTATGTGATGTCCGTTTACATATGAAAGGGTGTATCACTCTCGAAAGTGGCAGATACACCCTTTTACATTCTAAGTGACGAGATATATTATATTCAGCATTTGGCCAGGTGGCGTTGTTTGTCCCACAAGGAGATATATTTTCTGAAACACCATTGTAATGTTGGTACTACAATGCTTGAAATAATAAATTTTCCTTTTTTTTGAGTTGATTCATAGGTCATGGTACCGATATTAAAATGTTATGGCCATTAACCCTTTCAGCGCGGGGACCAACTTTAGACGGCATAATGTGACGTCTAGAGACGTCAGCTTATGACGTCTAAAGTCGATCGCCACACTGAAAAAGTCAAATATTTATAATGGCCGTAGACCCATAACATAGGTAATCAAATTAAGCGAAGAGAGGTAACTAATTAGACATTTATGATGATTTCAAATTAAAATAAAAACCTTTGGTCTCCGTTGTTTATACAAAAAACATTTCAGCGTTGTAAGGGTTATTGTTGATGGCTAGAAGATCAGTTTTTTATTGGAAGTTCGTGAAAAGGGCAGTATTACTGCCCTTAAAGCTAAGCAACTGACAAATCACATTTGATTTTATATCTCGTATGGCGCTGCGCTGATTATCAAGGGATGTTAAAATGAGATGGCAAGAGTTATTTTTCAGTCACACAAAATGTATTTTTGTGGAGAAGAATCTAAATGATTCCGCCAATACTTATTTGTTTAGACGTGGACCGCCGTGTCAGATTTACATTACACTAATGCGCAACGGTTCAAGTTCAGCAATCTGTAAATATTTTAATCGTAATTACTGGATGCAAAGATCACGTTTAGTGAAGTGGATAAAGCTGCAATACAGATATCGTGATTCCCACCTAAAAATAATCCATTAGACACATACACTGTATTATTATAATTTACTACGTTTTTCCTTTCAGTTTGATTACACATCCTCCATTGTCCGGTTGATCAGTATAGTATAACATTAACAAACAATTAACGTCCAGAACATGCAATGCGAAAAAATCACAAAAGATAAGTGTGATATATCTCCGGATTTATAATGTTTTCATATATTCTGACCCTTTAACCGCCAAGTTATTTAATTGGAATTTTCAACCAATTTAAGTTGTGGCATCGATTAAGAAATCTTGCTGATTGATGTCACGTTTTTCTTTAACGTGTTTAAAAGCCGGTATTGAACTAAAATATTAGTACCCCCCCCCTTTGCCGCTGTAAACAGGTGTATCTGCCACTGACTTTACAGACTGACAGATACATCCTCTCGTTACCAATGTGACGAACACTCTTCTTGACAGTTTTCAATAACACAATCTCTTCAAGCAGGGCTATATTAACCCTTTCATCACTAAGCACGAACATAGTCGTTTTTAACCCGTTGTGTGAGCCGTTCAAATCTCAATGGGGAACGAAATGTGTGTTTAAACATCAAGACCGAGAGGTGGCGTGCTCGGCCTCAGACCACCAGGGCTCGAATTTCGAATCCTGTGTCTGGAGGGCAGTGTCATCTCACTCATCTCACCATCCTCAGGAGGTTAACCTGGACCAATTTAGCCTATAATTATGTGCACAAATGTGGCCTAAAGCCCGATTCATTTCATTTTTGCTTAAACATCAAGATTTGAAAATATTTGGTCTAAAATTAACCCTTTAACCGCCGTTGCCGCATATATTCGGGTTTTCATTTTTTATTAGCACATTAAGTACTACCTTTTAAACATGTTAAAGAGAAAATGTGACATCAATCAGAAATATTTGAAAACAGTTGACCTCCATTTTTTTCAAATCTGAATAATTGTCAAGTGGGTGGAAATTCAGATTGAATAATTTGGCGATTAAAGGGTTAAAGAAATGTGAGTAATTTTCATTTTTTCAATTAAATAACTTATTTATTTATTTATTTTAACGGCTAAAGGTTCAAGTTTTTTTTAAAGTTATTGTTTTTTCGATCTTTATTATTTTCTTTACCCTGTTATTTTTTTCTGAGAGCGGCCTTGACATCTTTCTAGTAGAGCTGAACCACAGTTACACTATCGGCATCTAAAACCACTAAAAGGTGGTATCTGCTTACTTGCACAGTAAGCAGACACTGCCTTTTAGCTTTGCACGACATCCGTCTTTGTCACTCGGCGGCTGGCAGGTACTGAGGTGCATTTAAGTGCGCCTCTGTAATAAAAATGTATTTGTGTAAATCCGCTTAGTCTGTGACTCAAGCTGATCAATAGAGGGGCTGGCAATGGACCGTGGGGTCCAGACACTGAACCAATGATAATTTAATGTTGGCCCAGCGTCGGAGACGCTGGGCTAACATTAAATCAACATTGTTTCAGTGTCTCGTGTTTACCGGGGTTGGAGTGCAGCAGGCCAACTGGCAAGGCAGCGCAAGGCAGCGCGAGGCCTGACAGGTCAGCCCAGGCGATGGTCATTTCAATAATTGGTGGTTTTGACCCCTGACCCGGCCACCCCCATCTGTCACCCCCGGGGACATCGGGCCAAGGTGAAGGTGCTGGCGGAACTAAGTGGAAAAAGATGAGCAGAAAAATCCTCGTCTCTGACGCTAAATCTGGACCAATGTTATATAGGTTACTGTCCCTACAAAGGGCATGTATTGTGTCAGTCCAGGCTGGGGTGATGCTGGGCCAGCGTCGCAGACTGTGGCCCAGCATTATACCAGCATTGGGTTGGTGTATCGTTACATGTGTTGATATGGATGCGTATATATCTATGGCGATATAACAATACATTTTATGTCAACAACTGCAATCAAAATTGTATTATTTCAACACATCCCTGACATCTTTAAATTTTGTTGAGAATGAGGCTAACAATCTCGTGTAGCCTTTTAATACTCATTAACCCTTGCAGCGTTAGGATCGACGATGACCTTACGAATCTAACGTCTAAAATCGATCCTGACACTATAATAGTAAAAATATATTTTATGACCCTAGACCCGTAACATATGTACTCAAATGAAAAGGAAAGAGCGGACTAAGACATTTATGATGATTTAAATTGAAAAAACCCTTTGGCCTCCATGGTTTATACGATAGCATTTCAGCGCTTTAAGTGTTAAACAAAAACACAGTACAGGGAAATAAAGCATAGTTCACAGTATAAATTAGAATGGTTTCAATATTATCAGACCCCAAATAAAACAAACACATGCAGCATTACCCGATAAAGTGACAACACACCGTTAAAACGCAATCGTTGAGAAGTAATGGGAGTTTTAATTGCATTTCGAATTGCACCAATAAAATTAATTAGGCTAACACACGTATTTGTCTGATGCAGAAGCATTCGACAAAATGTTCCATGATAGTCCAGGATAATCTGAAATAAGCATGCACCCGAAACAAATCGCAAAAGTAACAAAATGTATACGAAATGAATGATTATGGGCATCTGTATAACATATAAAAAATCGAAAGAAATATAATTAGTGGAAAACCTTTTCCTAGAGGGGGGATTTGGCATTATGCGTACTCAGAATCCGAATTCTGTGTGAAAACTGCTACTGCAGTGCCAGTTCAACAATTTGATAATGTACTTGAGTCTAGGAGCATTGGCAAGCGTATCTTTGCCTCCATGGCGGGAAATTCGTTGCCTCATACATATTCCGGAAGAAGCACCAAGCTGTCACCATGGATGCAAAATCAGTCTTTAAAATCCAGAATGAGTATGTACGTGTAGATCCCCAGCTTCTCTTTCAAGGTTTTATGACAGTTGGTAGGGAAACTGGCGAGCAACAGACCGTCATGAGCTTTGTCACTAGCTCCCAGTTCGGTTTGAGACAGAACAACCACAAAATCCAGTTTGCCATATTCTCTGTGGTGTTCTGAAACTGCAAACTTTTCCTGGACATCTGTAACAGTGTAATAATGTCTTAGATGGTGGCGCTTTCTTGCACCGTACCCATTGGACCAGAGGATACACATACGCTCAGATCCTTGAGCAGTACAGTGGGCGGGGGCCCTAGGGTAGTGGTTAGCACCGCTGCCTTTCACGCCAGAGTTCGTGTGAAAGCCAGTATTGCGGGGAGCCTCCGTGACCGAGAGGTAGCGTGCTCGGCCTCAGACCGCCAGGGCACGAATTTCGAATCCTGTGTCTGGAGGACAGTGTCATCTCAATCATCTCACCATCCTCAGGAGGTTCTCCTGGCCCAGTTTACCCTATATGTGCACAAAGGTGGCCTAAAACCCGATTTATTTCATTTTGAGCAGTACAGTGCTTATGTTAAAAGTCGTATGGTATAGCAATTGTTGTGTTTGATGGGTACAGTTACTGCAACAAACCAAGTACCAAGGACTGTACTGTGGTCATTTGAGATCATGCGGTGTAACAGTGCACTTCACTTCTAACATGTCACTTCAAACCAAGAAGGAAGAGTTTCTGTCTAACAAGCAAAACAAACAGAAATTCATTAACTATAGAACATCAGGTATAATCAATTTGTTCGTTAGACTTGAACCTTAACGTGTGAGTCAGAAGGGGAATAGATGCTGAAACATCCCTGCAATGTGAGCCCTTCTTGGAAGTGTTGTGATCAGCAACATTATGTTCCTGCATGTCTTTCTTGTGTGCGATACCACATCTAGTGTTTATGGATTTATCAATTTCAAAGATCAAATCTGACAGTCAGTTTCAAGACCAGGCCACGGTTTTCATGAGCCAAGGAGCCAATAAAGATGACATCCTCTCTGCAGGTGAAAAAGCAATAGTTCGTCTGTAGAAGAGTAACCCTCTTCCTGGTATCAATGTTCCAAGTATGAAAAATTATGTGTGAAAAATGTTACAAGTACAGTGCCAGTCCAGCCTGGTGCACTTCCTCTTACATCGGCTTCTGTCAAATACCGCCCCTGCAAACTTGATACGTTAACCCAATGTTGTTATACCAATCATTTCAAACCATGAATATGCACGACTCAATGCGTGTTGTTAAAAAGAGAACTACCATGGTGTCCTTCTGGAAAAATAAATTACCATATTTTCTGCACTAAACAGCATGATTTACATATTAATTTCACAAAAAGCTCATATCACATTTATTACATGATTATAATTAATCTTTAGATACAATGTTTGAACACTCATTTAATTCCGAATGACAGTGATTTAAAGGGACAGCTTATGTTGACATGTCAATTTTGAAAAATGTATTTATATGAAGTTATTATAGCATACTGATCTCAACTGAAAATACAACAAAATCATAAAAAAATAAAAGCAGCGAAAAAGATTAAACTTGTTTTATTTCCAGGTCGTATATGCCATGTAAACAAAATTGTTTGCAGTATACAACACTTTATACCACAAATACGTCTCAGACTGTGGGATCAAATCCTACTCCAGGGCACACCAAAGCCGTCGCCGCTTATTGGTGTCTTAAGCCTAAAACACATAGGACGCGAGCGTCATGCGAGCGTCACGCGTCACGCGTCATACGCGTAAGCAATCACTTTAGTTCATTTCACATTGCATAAATACATAGCTCGCGAGCGTCACGCGAGCGTCACGCGGCACGCGGCACGCGAGAGTCACCGATCACCTCTGGAGCGACATTTAACGAGTGACGCGAGCTTTACGCGAGGTGAATCCACAGTATGACGTCAACATATGATGATTTATTAGGGAATCCCCATACATCCACGTGGTGATACAGCAAGTGTACGTATGTGATGTGTTTTCAGGCAAGCAAGCTGCCGAAATCTAAAAAAAAATAGAAAACAGGCCCCTCCATATGGATTTGTTAATTACACAGGTCCAGGAAAGACCATGCCTTTTAATACGACCCCGAGCATCATTTCTTTAGAGATGCTGATAAGATGTGTAGCATCTGGGAGGAGATAACCACGATCCTGAATACTGGTAAGCTGATAAGCTGATATTGTTACTGACATTATAAAGTAAATGTGATCAAATATATTTCCTATATGGTTTTCATTAATCCAAAACAGTCCCAATTGATCAAAAGGGACAGTTTTGTAATTATAACAAGAATGCAAGAATTAAAATATTAAATTCAGAAATGTCCAAGGGACCAATATATATTCACTATAATTATTGTCACATTACCACAAAAGCAACAATTATGAAATTCATAACTAGCGTTATTTTGGAAATCAGTATTTTGTGTGTTTTTAATGTATAAAATGAAGAGGACATGTGGTATAGGCCTAGTTGAGTCAGCCCAGAAAATCATGGGCGTGTGTGTGATTGGACATGGTCATAAAATGCCGCCGACAATGCGCAGCAACTGTATGTGCATGTATGTTTGACGAACAAGTTAACCATTTAAGCCCTCACGATGCATTAAAGCATCATTTTAAATCCCTGAAAACACACTAAATTTTCCTACAACCAAGGGTTTCAGAATGAAAATTTCCATGAAACTGGCATACCAATACATCACAATTTTCTTCAATTTTTAAACCACATCAAATAATCTCCATCCACTACAACGGGCTTGTAGTTGATGAAGATGACAATGTATAGTCAGGCTTGAAAGGGTTGAATATTGTGATCCATGCTAGCACTCCGAGTTTGACAAGTGGATACTTATTCAAGGATACAATTAATTATTTCCCACATGCGCACTATAGCCTTTGTGAGTTAAATGCTGAGCAATTGTATATGACTGGAACCTGGTCATTGACCTCGACCTTGACTTATTCCTCAAGGTCATAGCTGTAAAAAACACTTTAAAATGTATTTCGTCCTTTAAGACCATCTATATAATGTTTTTTTTGTGATATTTGACGCGAGGGAGGGGGGAGGTATAAAAACAGTTTTTATTTTAAAAAAAAAAGAATATCAAATAAACAGGGTTAATAATGTGGCCAATGGGCCTACACATAGTTAATAATTATGAACATCATCCCACTTAAAGGAGCAGTATAGCAATTTTAAAGTCTTTTGCTATGTACCCTTTCTATTGCTTATATCTATTGACATTGTTCTACCGTCCTTTCATGTTGGCCGACAGTGTGTTGCCAAGGTATAGCACCAGCACCGCTATTGAAGTACGTTAGCGGCAAAAATCCTTTGATGTTGATTGCTCAGATCTACTATTTTACGCTTGACGCTCGCTAACGCGTCCTATGTGTTTTGATATGTCGCGCGACGCTCGCGCAGCTATCGCGTGCCGCGTAGTGCCGCGTATCGCTCGCGTGACGCTCGCGTCCCATGTGTTTTCCGCTTTAAAGTGAGGCCATGGGAGGAATCGCCTGCAGCACCGATTGTCTGCCTAGCTTTGGGCCGACGGCATCAACATGTGGCCCAATACTGTGCTAACATTCAACCATCCTTTAGATGTACATATAGTCTGTTTGGGTTTTGTATGGATTCATAGATATGTTGATAAAAATGTTATTAAAAATCTGCAAAATTTGAGAAATTACTTCACCACAAATTTAAAAGCCACGGAGCAGCTTTAACATGTTATTAAAACGGATTAAAAAGTATTACAGTCGTAAAAGGTTTAAATAAAATGTATCCAATTTACTGGGTAAATAGTACGATAAGATTCCTTAGCATTTAAAGAGTGAGCCCTTCTAGCGTTGAGATTAAAGCCACGCACGTCACATCGGAGTGAAAATGTGATGATTCTCCCAGAATGTGCGCATGGCTTTGAGGCGGTGTGACGGGGACGTAAACACGATACATTGAACCAATGCTTTTTTAAGGTTGGGCCAGCGTCTGCGACGCTGGCCCAACATTAAAACAGCATTAGTTCAGGGTGTCGTGTTTGCCGGGGTACTGTCATATTAAGTAATCTCCCATCACTGTCGGCTCCTTCTCGGCTCTCCGCAAGTACCACACACCCGTCTGCCGCTGTTTGAACGTCCGGCCGACGTCTGCGACGCTGGCCCGTCATGTACCCGCCGCTGGGCCAGGGTCCCGTCCTTCCGGGTTCACATCCAGATCCATGGATTATTTATCGATCCCACTCAATGCAATTACGCCTTGTCGGTGCGGCCCACTCAACCCGCCTAGTCCTCAGACTCAGACCCTCTGCGACTTCTACCCAAATATCAGTTACTCGTGTGGAATACTGGCCTAAAACGGGCCTAAGACTGACAGCCTGATAATCTCATCAGCTCTCTCGGTTTAAAGCTGATACACCGTGCAGGAAGTGTAAAAATACCAAAAATAAGAGTAGATGGAATAATTCGTGTTTTAATATAAGGCCTATGATATTTTGGGTAGCTGGCCTGAATGAAAATAATTCCAAACAATTTGGGTCACAGCAATAATCATTCTGCTCCGCGATATGACTGCTCTTGTACAGATGAGCCACATAATATACACATATACAGCAAACACCAAATTCTTTATATCATATAAAGATTGATGGATAACACTATAATATGTATAAGTCTATTATCGCAGACGAATTATCTGATTCTATCTCAACACTTTTTGGGGTGATCAAAACATGGAGTAAAAGCATGACCTAACAATGATCCATTCTAGCATTGAGCATTGAGACTATGTTAGGTTTCGTACATGGTTGACGTTTAACGGTATAAATATCTGTTAAAATGGTTACAGTTTTGGACTCCTCTCCAGCAAACCTCCTGAAAGATTCACTTAATAGCGAACGTTATTCCCAGCAAACACGACACGTTGACCCAATACTGGGCTAATGATAGCCCACCGTCTATGACGCTGGGCCAGCATTAGCCCAGCATTGTGTCAACGCGTCGTGTTTGCTGGAATTACATCATTCGTCCGGCTGGTCAATACTGGTCAAGATACTCAAATCCGTGTTTCCTAAAGACCACACGACGGCAGTAGTAACACCTCTGATTAAAAAACATCCTATCTAACTACCGTCCTGTTTCTAACTAGGCATACGTCGGTACGCTGATTGAGAAGGTTCCTGTCAAAAGACGGGTCAATCACATGCCCATCCATGGATTGGAATAGGAATGTCAGTATGTGTACAAGGCAGGGCATAGTACGGAATCAGCTCTTCTGAAGATTCATGACGATGTCTCTAGAGCATTGGACAAAGGGAAAGGTGTGTTGATGCTGTTTCTCGATTTCTCTGCAGCATTCAACACAATAAACCAGACTAAGCTCCTAAACATCCTGAGGTCACGCTGTGGGTTTCGTGTTCAAGCACTTCATTGGTTTAAGTACTACTTAACAGATCGATCACAACGAGTACTCATTAACAACATGTAATGGAATCAAAACCTAGGAAGACAAAACATGGTGTTCCTCGAGGCTCTGTCCTTAGTCTGATCCTTTTCTCTATTTATAGTGGTCCATTAAAAGACATGGTGTCCCTACAGCAATATTCCGAAGCAAAGATGTGATAAATATATTGGTGAGGGTGACTATTCTAGCATTATCATTATGCAAGATGATGGCAATTCTGAGATATGCACACCAAGCCTATGTAGCTACAGTGATGCAAAGAAGAAATGCAGTGTGTGTACAATGTTCCCATAAGTATTGTGTAGTTTTTGGATAATCATATTTGTTGCATTTCCCATGGCTACATGTACTATGGAAGTTAGAGTTTATTGCTGTTGTGTATTTTTTTGTATCAGAAAACTATATTTAGACGTCAAAATAAGTTTCTACGACATTTAGAAAAATGGTTATGGCACTTTCTGTATAATTGGCGGCCATCGTTGATTTTTTTCCTGTAACTACATGTAATATGGAAGATTATTACTGTTATGTAATAGATTTTTGATATTAAAAGCCTATATTTAGCCACCCAAAACAACTCTCTGTCATTATGATCCTTTCTGTATTATTGGTGGCCATCTTGGAATTTTTCCTTTCGGTGAAAAACGCACAAGTATGATTACAGGGGACTTTTAGTATGTTTTCTAGGTAGGGCTCAGGAACAAAGCCCTAAAATTTTATTTCCCCTTTATTTTTCCGATATTTGTCAAATTTTGTCCAAATTTTACAAAACTAAAAGGAAATATTGAAAGAATTGAGACAAGACACACATAATGTTATGACGTTTTTATATTACAGACCTTACAAGTATCCTATGTCTACATAAAGGATTTTGTATATATAAGAAAATTATGAGAAAATATTCAGTCTTTGTTACATTATTGGCATTTTTTGTTACTGCATGGGGATACAAATTAAAGAAAAGGGTATTTCTTAATATCATAACACTGAAAGCACAACAATAGAATATATTGTATCGTCCTACATAGATCACTGATCAGGTCAGTAAACATTCTCCGAACAGTCCTGACATATTCATACATATATTTCAACATTTATTTGGTATTGAAACAATCTCCTTAACATTTGCAGCAGCCTGTAGCCTCCCCCCTCCCTACATGTCATATTTGACATGCGACAACTACATCGAGGCGTTTGGATGCACAATTACAGCTCAGTATGTGTTCACAGGCTGTACACCAGGGACTGGTGGTAATGAGCTAATCTGATATCAGGTGTTCAGCTGAAACCTTCCATCCATATCCTAGTACAGAAGAGATTATGGGCTTCGGCTGAAACCCGGGGGCTGTAAGGCCTTTTTGCCAGATCAGACTAGATGTGGCGCTTATCCTGCGTGATAGTGGACCAGCTCTTTAAATATGAAATTCGTCAATGCAAATAGGTTATTTTAAACGTGAAAGTCAAGGTTGTGTGTCCGCTGTACACCCAGACATTTTGTATAATCGTGATACTTGTGACTTTATCAGCTATTTTGGCGGTCATTTTTTTTTTCCATTTTGAAAGGAAAAACACAAAATAGAGCTTGGCATGGGACAGATTTGGAATGAGCATATCCGAATTGTGTAAATTGTGTAAAAACAACTGCATGACAAAATCTACTAAAAAATGCCTTAACAACTTAAAGAATGCCTTTTTTGAAAATAAAGGGCCTTGACTATACTAACAATATGGATGTTTACGTGTTCACACAGAATGTGGAGAACACTGAGTATGTCTACACACAATCTGGATCAGACTGAACATGTGTATATATTATCTTGATCAGATTGAGCCTGCGTACACACAATCTAGATCAGACTGAACATGTGTATATATTATCTAGATCAGATTGAGCCTGCGTACACACAATCTGGATCAGACTGAACATGTGTATATATTATCTTGATCAGATTGAGCATGCGTACACACAATCTGGATCAGACTGAACATGTGTATATATTATCTTGATCAGATTGAGCCTGCGTACACACAATCTAGATCAGACTGAACATGTGTATATATTATCTTGATCAGATTGAGCCTGCGTACACACAATCTGGATCAGACTGAACATGTGTATATATTATCTCGATCACATTGAGCCTGTGTACACATAATCTGGATCAGAACAAGGAGGTTATTGAGATCAAATTGAGCCTGTGTACACATAATCTCAATCAGGCTGAGCCTGTGTACAAATAATCTCAATCAGGCTGAGTCTGTGAAGACTGAGCCTGGTCAAGATAATCTGTACACAGGCTCAGTCTGATCGAGGTTTTGTGTTCACAGGATCAGCCTGAGCCTGTGTACAGATTATCTTGATCAGGCTGAGTCTGTGAAGACATAATCTCAATCAGGCTGAGCCTGTGTACATAGAACCTTGATTAGACTGCATGAGTCTATTTCCAGCTAATCACAATCAGGCTGAGCCTGTGTACACATTATCATGATCAGGATGAGCATGTGTACATAGAACCTCAATCAGACTGAGCCTGTGTACATATAATCACAATCAGGCTGAGCCTGTGAACACAGAACCTCGATCAGGCTGAGCCTGTGTACGTGCACATTATCTCGATCAGACTGAGCCTTTGTACACATAATCTCAATCAGGATGAGCCTGTGTATACATTATCTCAATCAGGATGAGCCTGTGTACATTATAGTCTGGATGAGATAAAACATATCCCCACAAAATGTGAATCAGGCTAGCTATGTCCACGCTCATTGTGAATAAAACTAAAACCGTTTACTCACAATTTGGATCAGGTTAACCAAGGAGGTTAAAGATCTTTTTAACCTCCTTGGGCTGACCATGTCCACTCACAATGTGATCTTATTTACCATGTTCTCTATAAGATCGTGTCCACGTCACACAAATCGGATTTACCTGATGGATATTAATGAATGACTAATCACTTCCAGCCATCAGCTGCCCCCCCCCTCCTCCCTCGTGACGTCCCTCAGGGCAAGATGACTTCCCCTTCCGCTCTTCCTATTAATGCTCTGAAAAAAAACACTAGTTTTCCTGGCGACCGCTGACCTGGCGATAATTACTCTCCTGGTAATTGACCTTCTCCTCTCTGAATCCCTCCTTCTTGAACACCACACAATCAGTTTATCCTTTTTAAGAGAAAATAAAGCAATTATATTAGATTCAAGTCTGAGCTGAGCATTTATCGCGTAAGATATGATCAGGATATTCAAGCCCCCACAAGTCAGGGCACAAACGCAAAATTAATATAATATTATAATATATATATATATATAAGTCCAGTTTTTTATTATTATATTATATAAGTCCAGTTTTATTTATTTTGCACAAGGATAAAGTATTGAGGTACTAGGGGTAAATATTCACGTTTTCCTTTTAATTAAAAACTCACATTCTGAAAATAACGGCCGGAAACTGTGCATCCCTAAGTGCCGGGAATATCCGGCAACGACCAGGTTGGATCAGCGTTGGCGCGCTGGTGGCGTAGCGTCGGAGACGCTGCGCCACCATCGCGTCAACGCTGATCCGGGTTCCGGGGATCAAAGGGTTGAGTTAGGGAGGAGAGGGAAGGGACAGTGGCCTGCCGCTAATCCCTTCCTGACCGTGCCTTCCCGCCATGTCCAGTACCATCATAACTCCCCAGACGGCGCCGGACAGCGAGCCAACACCCCGCCAACCACCCGCCCGCCTAATGAGAGCTGTTCTATTCTGAAAATGTCTGAGGTCAGACCCATGAAATCCACTCGCGGACCCTCGAAACTGGTCATTGTCATTGGAAAGTGCAGAAGAAGCAAAATGTTAAAGGATATCGGCGAGCATATTAGATGTACGTTTAAAAATAATTGTTTAGTATTTTAGTCGTGTGATTTGTTTAATAAAATATTTTTATAATATTTGAATAATAGTTACGTGATAGTTTGAATCACTAATTAGTTGGTCATTGGAAACTTTGTGTTACAATTCCATTCACCCTATGAATGTTGAACGACGCATATCTTAGTTTCCTTGATTTGGACAAAATTAGTAAAAGCAAAATTATACGTTAAATAATGTTGCTTTAATGTTGATCCAGCGTATGCGACACTGGCAAACATTAAACCACAAGTGGTTCAACGTCTCGTCTCGTGTTTTCTCGGTTTATTCTGATCCACGTGGCACTATGGGGTAGCGAGGTAGTAGATCACATGAGATGGGGTACTATACGGCTCTGTAAAGCCGAAAGGCAGTATCTACTAACTTGTAAAGTCAGCAGATACTGCCTTTTGGCTTTGCATGGCAGTATATGTAGACACTCGTTAGGGAGCGCCTGGCTGGAACCAGGCTCAAGTAGCACATCCTCCGCCCTCCTATAGTTATAAAAAGCTACACAAATCACCCGAAATCGGACCTAATTACATCTCGTCTTTAGTACCAAAGGGTTGTATCTTCCACTTGCTAAAGTGCCATATACGACCCTCTAATACAAAGCTGGCTATCTCCTTTCAACTTAGCCATCTCACCGCTGGATTGTGGTGAATATTTTTATTTGTGTATGGATGCTAATGTTAACGGGCAATTATCAGACACAACATCGGAGAAAGGTTTATTTTCAAATGTTTGTTTTATGCATGTATTCAAATATTATGTCATGTATTTTAAAGGCTCTTTCAATAAAATAAATGAAATTATCTATTATACTTATTTATATGACACATTTTGTTTTTAAGTATATTTACCATATAGGGGAGAGTGGGGCACCTTGACCATAGGGGCACGTTGAACCACTTGACTTCTCTCTGTTTGTTTAAGTCACAATCGCCAGATATCCCGTCAATATTACCACGTGGTGGTGTGTGAACGAGCAAAATTTTTAAATAAAGGGCACATTTGATAAACTCATCAAATTTTCTGCTATTTTTAAAAATTATCAACACAGAAACACTTTCAAGGCCAATTTTGAACAAAAACTACTATTTCACATTTGTTTTGGCAAGAAAAAAAATAGCAGCCATTTTATCTTGAGGAATTTTGATGGGGCACGTTGAACCATAAAAAGTGGGGCATGTTGAACCATAGTTAAATGTAAAATTTAGGAGTTGGGCACCTTGAACATAGGGGCACGTTGAGCCACTTGATTTTTCAATAAAAGTCGGGTGTTATACAAACACAAATCATACATAACTAGGCTATCAGAGATGGCAATAGTGTTGCTTATGTGTCATTTCAATACCGTTATTTCAATTTTTGATCGTGGTTCAAGGTTCAAGGTTCCCCGACTCATGGTTCAACCTATGAAAACAAAATTGAAAGTGATTTTTATCTTAAGTGAGAGATTAAGTTCAAGTTATTTTATGCCAGGATGTTGCCTTTTTCTACAGCTGTCATTTGCCATACAAAAAATACTTTAGTTCCATTCTGACTTGAGAGGGGGGTGAAAAATAGAAACACTGGGTCAAGGTGCCCCACTCTCCCCTACATCCCCACATTGCAAAATGTAATCAGTGTTATATTGAAGGCGGCCATCTTGGATTTTGTAGTGTGTCTACACATGTGACAAGCAAGTTACTTCTATAATTGTATCGGCCCTCTTGTATTTCCATTTTGTGTCAACATACATGCGAATGCCTGTGATATTTTTGAACCTGTTTCACTCAAGCTGACGTTGTTTGTCGTGGCCTGATCACCCACTCTGATATTTTTTTATCATTATTACATAAGAATGCTACGTTCCGATGTGTACCGAAGTATTATGTCCATAGGAAATACGTAATAAATTCACATCGCGTATGTAGTAAAAGGGAACGGTCATTTATATAATGTCCGCATCCGTGGGCATCGTATATATAGTTATCGCGATCGCTACCTGTAGCGATCGTGATGACTATATACGATGCCCTGCGGATGCGGATGAGACACTGGTGATGACATAAGGGACGTACCCCAAGAGCGACATTATCCACTTTCAGCAAAAAAGCTCTTATAGGCTCACTAACGAAAACAAAATATCTGTAAATAAAGGTTATTGGGCCTATACTACAGGTACATACCTGACTAGAACATTGCAAATAAAAAAGTTTCTTTACCGTACATTAAATAGCACAAAATCTTCTTAAAAGTTAATTACAGAACACACGTTATCTAATAGAACTTGTCATAAAACAAAGTAATTGAAGGTTTATTAAACCTATCAGTGAGGGACGTTTTTTATACGTCAGAATATGACGTCTGTAGACGTAGAAAGACGGTCCCCGCACTGAAAGAAATAAAACACTTATAATGGCCGCTGACCCATAACATACAGTATTATAGGGATTTAAATGAAGCGGAAAGAGCTAACTAAGACATTTATGATGATCTCAAATTGAAAAAAAACCTTTGATCACCATGGCTTATACAAAAATATTTCAGCGTTGTAATGGTTGAACACACGGTATCTGAAAAAGAATCAGATATTATTTTACTGAACTGGCAAGGTTTGGACGAATGGCTCCTACATGTATCAGTGTGTAAAAATCGACATTAAGTTCATAACACATCACGAAGAGTTATATTAATCCGAAATAATGAAATCATTATCAAAAGTTTTTATGAGCGCGAAGCAAAAAACCCTGGTTTCGTACAGAACCAGATTTTTCAAGTTTTAATTGCCCTATTTCATTTATTCTGCATTGAGCCTTTCAAAAAGGTTTCTTGTGTTATTCGTGTCATGGAACCTTTAGCGATTCTGCTATATGTGTTTTCTACGAGTGCGCAACCAAAAGTATAATGTCAGTGACTACAGACATGTATGTGGTTAGAATTCTGTGGAGAGAAACCCATCACCTGATATTATTTATATTCCGGGGGAGAGCTGCAATATAAATGCAAATGTTATTACACAAACCAGGATGATTTTATGATGCATATCATGCAATTACCCGATTTACAGCGGATGTTGCTAAGTCCGTAAATAAAAAAATATTTTTTTCATTTTTAGTAGGCCTAATGCAGGATAAAATTGCAATTCTCGTCAGACGGAGATATATATTATGTATTTTTAATATATGAACGTGAAATCTCCACAATTAACCTATCATATAGCGTTTGTCGTTAGCAATGATATATTAATTATTCATTACGGTAATGATTTTTTGTTTTGACCCACTCAGTTTGTCAACATACTTACATTGACCTCACAATCAAACAAACACGACCCAGTGCTGGTTCGATGTTGGCCCATTGTCAGCGACGCTGGCCCACTATTGAACCAGCATTGGGAAAATGTCAAGTCCCATCAAACCCGAAACGTTGAACCAATGTTGGTTTGATGTTGGGCCAGCTTGGCAGACAGTAGGCCTACATCAACCCAACATTGGGTCAGCTCCTCGTGTTTGCTGATTAGATCAATAACGCTGACATTATCCACACTCGTACTATGTGGCTCACCAGGTGGCAATTGCATCGGCAACATGGCCCGTACATAGAACTTTTATGCTTTAACATCGATTCAATCAGTTATCGAGCTCACCAATCTAATAATGAATCTGCTATTACCAGGAACAGAACACGCATATTCAATATAAAAGTACGTGAGGCCCAGATAGATTACCCGTTGACTCTTGTTGACCTAGTTTAGAACATCGGTTCACATTCACTAGATGGCCAGAAATAATTTGACAAAAACTACATTAGACCAGACGTGGCTGGGGTAAGGTGTCACTCGGAATGGGAATTTAGGCCACTACTACTTCCACATAGCTGGACTATTCAGGGGCCAGAATCAACCTGTTGATCAGGTAACTGCCGCTGCTTTACTGAAATATGGCCAAAAGTGTATATGAACTATGCGCGATTTTTTTCCGATTTTGAAAAATCTAGCGTATTACACATTTTCGCCCACTGAGTAGTGACATGTTTAGCTATATCAATATATTTGCTATCAACAGAAAGCTACTGACACATGCTTTCACGTGGATGTGACATATTTTCTGTCCGAAAAATGCACAAGAGAGCTTTTAAGCTGGTATTTTAACCCCTAATTTTACCTATTTTTCATACTTTTTCTGTAAATAGTCAGGATACATGTATGGTATATATGTTTAGTTTTGATGCAAACGTGTTCTAGAACTATTGTGGACTTAAAATAAACCTATTTGGAATAAAAATAATGAGTTATGTGAACATATTACACGCTTTTTTAGTTAGACGTAAAAATTTGCTCTTTTTATTTCAGGCTCGGGAAAATTGACGGTATCTCACATTTCTGGCACACTGAGTAGTCAAATGTTGAGCTATATCAATATATGTGATATCAATAGAAAGCTACTGGCACCTACTTTCACATGGATGTAACATATTTTCTGTCTGATCTTTGATAAATTCACAAGATAGCTTTAGGTTGGTACTTTAACCATCAGTGTTACCTAATTTTTCAGATTTTTTTAGAAAGTAGTAAAAATACTTTTCTCTCAGCTAATTTTTGTATGGTATAAATGTTTAATTTTGATTTAAACATGTGCTAGAATTATTGTTGATTTAAAATAAACCCATTTGAAATAACAATAATGAGTTGTGTGAACATATTACACACTTCTTTGGTTAGATGTAAAAATTAGCGAGTTTTTCTTCAGGATCGGAAAAATTGACTGTATCTCACATTTTTCCCCAATGAGTAGTCAAATGATGAGCTATGTTAATATATTTTATATCAATGGGAAGCTACTGACACCGGCCTTCACATGGATGTATAATATGTTGTGTCTGATCATTGACAAATGCAAAATAGAGTTATGTGAACATATTATATGTTTCTTTGGGTAGATGTAAAATTAGCTCGCTTTTCTTCAGGCTCGGGAAAATTGACTGTATCACACATTATTGCCCACTGAGCAGTCAAATTTTGAGCTATATCAATATATTTATTATCAATCAAAATAGACTGACATGCTTTCACATGGATGTAAAATATGTTGTGCCCGATCATTGACAAATGCACAAGAGAGCTTTAAGTTGGTATTAATTTTACCTATTTTGTAATACTTTTTTCAGTAAATAGTCAGAATACTTTTTTCTCAGCTGATTTTTGTATGTAATAAATGTTTAGTTTTGATTCAAACATGTTTTAGAACTTTTGTTGACTTAAAACAAATACATTTGGAATAAAAAATAATGAGCTTTTTGAACATATTACACACTTTTTTGTTTGGTCGTAAAATTTGCACACTTTTATTCCGGCTCGGGAAAATAGACTCTGTTTCGCATTTTTGCCTGATGAGTTCAATATGTACCAACATCTTTGATACCAGTTGAAAATCATCATCAAGGGCTTTGATGTGGATACATAATATTTCATTTCTGATAAATACGAAATGTGCAACAAAGCGCTAGGTTTGTATTTTATCCCTCCATTTGAACAATTTCCAACGTTTTTTTAGTGAATACCAGCAGGACTTCTCGCTCATGTTAACTTTATATGGTATAAATATTTGTTATTGATTTTACATTCTCTGGAGCCATATTTCAAAACTGATCTTGGCCACAGAGGAACTGATCACAGCACTTTAAAAGTTATCTCAGCCAATACAAAAGTGTTTTTAGCCACTGTAGAAGTGATTACAACCACTTTAAAAAATTATCTCAGCCACTACAAAAGAATTTGGCCACTGCAGAAGTGATCACAGCTACTTTAAAAGTTATCTTAGCAACTACAAAATGATCTTGACCACTGAAGAAGTGATCACAGCCACTTTAATAGTTTCTCAGACGCTACAAAAGTGATCTTGGCCACTAACAATCTTATGTCAGCCCCTACAAGGACGCCATCACAGTTACTTTAAAAATGATCTCAGTCGCTAAAAAGGTGATCTTGGCCACTAACAATCATATATCCACTCATCAAAAAGTGATCTCGGTCACTACAAAAGTCACCTTACCACTAAAAGAGCTACCACAACCACTTTAAAAGTCATCACAGCCACCACAAAGGTGAACTTGGCCAAAAATAAAATGATCTTGTCCACTGAAGGAGTGATCACAGCAACTTTGTATTGGCCGAGATAACTTTTAAGGTGGCTGTGATCACTTCTTTAGTCGTCAAGATCATTTTTGTAGTGGCTTAGATCATTTTAAAGTGGCTGTGATCACTTCTTAAGTGGCCAAGATCACATTGTAGTGGCTTGAATATTTTTTTCATTGGCTGACACTAGTTTATTAGAGGCCAAGATCACTTTTGTAATGGCTGAGATATCGTTTAAAGTGGCTGTGATCACTTCTTCAGCTGCTAAGATAACGTTTGTAGTGGCTGAGATAACTTTTAAAGTGGTTGTGATCACTTCTTCAGTGGTCAAGATCACCTTTGTGGTGGCTCAAATAATTTTCACAGTGGCTGTAATCACTTCTTCAGTGGCCGAGATCACTTTTGTAGTTGTTGAAATAACTTTTAAAGTGGCTGTGATCACATCCTCAGTGGCCAAGATCACTTTTGTAGTGGCTGAAATAACGTTTAATGTCGCTGTGATCACTTATTCAGTAGCCAAGATCACTTTAGTAGTGGCTGAGATAACTTTTAAAGTCGCTGTGGTCACTTCTTCAGTGGCCAATATCATTTTTGTAAAGGCTGAGATAACATTTAAAGTGCCTGCGATCACTTGATCCGTGGACAAGATTAATTTTGTAGTGGCTGAGATAACGTTTACTGTCGCTGTGATCACTTATTCAGTAGCAAAGATCACGTTCGTAGTGGCTTAGATAACTTTTAAAGTCGCTGTGGTCATTTTTTCAATGGCCAAGAACAATTTTATGAAGGCTGAGATAACTTTTAAAGTAGATGTGATCACTTCTGCTGTGGTCACGGTCTTTTGTAGAGGCTGAAATAATTGTGGCTGTAGTCACTTCTACAGTGGCCAAGATCACTTTTGTAGTGGCTGAGATGACGTGTAAAGTTGCTGTGATCACTTCCTCTGTGGTCAAGATCAGTTTTGTAGTGGCTGAGATAACTTTTAAAGCTGCTGTGATCACTTCTGCAGTGACCAAGATCACATTTGTAGTGGCTTGGATAACTTTTAAAGTGGTTGTAATCACTTCTTCAGTGGTCAAGATCACTTTTGTAGTTGCTGAGATAATTTTTAAAGTGGCTGTGATCACTTTTTCAGTGGTCAAGATCAGTTTTGAAATATGGCTCCAGAGAATGTAAAAGTAATAACAAATATTTATACCATATAAAGTTAACATGAGCGAGAAGTCCTCCTGGTTTTCACTAGAAAAACGTTGAAAAATTGTTCAAATTGAGGGATAAAATGCAAACTTAGCGCTTTGTTTCACGTTTCGTATTCAACAGAAATGAAATAATATGCATCCACGTTAAAGCCCTTGATAGTGACTTTCAACTGATATCAAAGATGTTGGTACATTTTTAAAATTTTAAACTCTTCAGGCAAAAATGTGAAACACAGTTTATTTTCCCGAGCTGGAAGAAAAGTGCTTAAATTTTACGTCCAACCAAAAAAAGTAATATGTTCAAATAGCTCATTATTTTTTCATTCCGAATGTATTTTTTTAAAGTCAACGATAGTTCTAGAACATGTTTGAATCAAAACTAAACATGTATTACATACAAAAATCAGCTGAGAGAAAAGTATTCTGACTATTTACTGAAAAAGTATAAAAAATAGGTAAAATGAATACCAACTTAAAGCTCTATTGTGCATTTGTCAATGATCAGACACAACATATATTTCATCCATGTGAAAGCCTGTGTCAGTAGATTTCTATTGATATCAAATATATTAATATAGCATAACATTTCACTACTCAATGGGCTAAATCGTGTGATACGCTAGATTTTTCAAAATCTGAAAAAAACGCGCATATTTTGGCCATATTTCAGAAAAGCAGCGGCAGTTACCTGATCAATATATTGATATAGCTCAAAGTTTGACTGCTCAGTGGGCAATAGTGTGAGATTTTCCCGAGCCTGAAGAAAAGCAAGCTAATTTTACGTCTACCCTAAAAAACATATAATATGTTCACATAACTCATTATTTTTATTCCAAATGGGTTTATTTTATATAAACAATAGTTCTAGGACATGTTTGAATCAATACGCTAGATTTTTTATCTCATCTGAGTGGCACTTAAGACACTTCGGTTGCTAGGAGACACATGTATTGTGATGAGGATGACATGCCTCTCACTCGTTACGGACCCTGTCTCTCATCCTGATTAGTCTTATTTTCTAGTGTCGTTGACAGCGCAGCACATAAATCCGGAGCTCCTAATTATGGAGGTCTCTGTCTGCTCCGTGTATCCAGTGACCAGGCTGTTCATCTTCACAGTCTTAGAACCCCAAGAGCTTCTGGGTCCGTGTTCTCGTACAAGTTACGATATGTTGTAGGCATCGGATTGGTCGGGATGGCCATCTCGACCAATCCGAAGCCTACGATTATATCATAACTTGTACGAGAGAACACAAGCCATGAGGACCAATACAGACGAAGAAAGTATCTTTGTTGGGTTTGACATTTGACCCTTAGAGCTCTGAAGTATTTGTATCCATACCAGAGAGACCAACAGTTTTTTTTAATTTGAATACATCATGAATGTCTTAGTTGGCTCTTTCCGCTTCATTTGAATACGTTATGGCCTGTCTACAGCCATTATAAATATGGTTACTTGCTCAGTGCGGGGACCGACTTGATACGTCAGGATCTGAGTTATTCCCCACATTCTACAATTCACAATTGTATATCTGAAATAGTTCGTCAAATCCTCATAAAGAAATCAAACAAAATACCATCCACTTGATTTTTAAATGACAATGCATATATACGTTATTCAAAAGTGCACCATTCTTAACTGAGCAACAGCAATAATGTATTTACAAGATTGTGTTATCATTTAGGCTACTTAATCACATAGGTGTGTTGTGGTTAATTATCTACTCTCTTCTAAGTATACATATGTATAAAATTATATGGTTAAGGCGATACCATCCATGGATGTACGATTTACAATATAATTTAATGGGGTTTCTTTATGAATAGAATATCATCAACTAACTCACATGGGGTTATTCCGCAATTACAGCTGAAACAGAAAATTCTACATCCATGCCAGAATTATAATTAAAAAAATGCATTGGAAATGGAATTGCGCGTTGCAAACATGCGAACGAGCATGCGTTAAGAAAGTAAAGAAGGGCAAAACAAACATGTGAGAGCTAGGGCAATAAGCTGTATACAATATTGTATTGGAAATCACATAAAGCATGATAACATGGTATATTAAAACAAAGAATACGTAACCTGGTGACAAGAGATGGAATATTTTGATAAAGCCTGGGTTACTTGATGTGAATGTGGAATCCAATCCGAACAATAATTATGATGTATTACACGACTTAATATGTGCACTGAAACAAAAACATTTTCCAAATAAAAAAAATTAAATTTAATAAATACAAACACAAGAGTACGCCATGGATTACAACAGGTATTTTAAAGTCAATCAAATTCAAAAATAAAATACACTTGGCACTTAGGAGCCACATGAATCTCCTCATTACAATACAATAGAAACAAATTCACGAAATTATAATATCATACTAAAAAAATCGATTAGATTGGCAAAAAATTTTATTACACTACAAATTTTCAAAAGGCAAAAGGTAACCTTAAAAAAAGCTGGTCGGCTATAAATAAAATGTTATGCAAGAAAAGAAAAAAAAAAATTCCCTGAATTTTTTCAAAATTGACAATACCGTAGTTACAGGTATAACTAGTATTGCGAATAAATTCAACTTTTTCTTTACAAATATTGAATCAAATCTGGCAAAAGAAATTTGCGTCCCGTCTAGAAATAATTTTAAAAACTATTTATTAAATCAAGATGATAACAATTTTACCTTTAAACTCATAGGAGAAGATTTTGTTAGCAAACTGATAGACGATTTAGATAGCAAAAATAGTACAGGATGTGATGGGTTATCAAACACCTTACTTAAATCGATTAAACTAAACCTAGTTAAACCAATAACACTCATTGTTAATCAAATGCTAACAACGGGTATATTCCCTGACAAATTAAAAATAGCAAAAGTCATACCATTATTCAAAAGGGGAGATAAATCTATATTTTCGAATTACAGGCCCATTTCTCTATTACCATCAATATCCAAACTTTTTGAAAAAGTAATTTATCAACAACTATACAAATATTTTGAAAAAAATGAAATGAATCGGGCTTCAGGCCACCTTTGTGCACATAGGCTAAACTGGGCCAGGAGAACCTCCTGAGGATGGTGAGATGATTGAGATGACACTGTCCTCCAGACACAGGATTCGAAATTCGAGCCCTGGCGGTCTGAGGCCGAGCACGCTACCTCTCTGTCACGGAGGCTCCCCACAATACTGACTACAAATATCTTGAAGATTCAAATTTATTCTACGAGAGTCAATATGGTTTTCGGAAGGGTCATTCCACGGAATTGGCCTCCCTAGAACTAGTAAACAGGTTGTTATCTAAAATGGATAAAGGCGAGGTGCCTGTAGCTATATTCATTGATTTATCCAAAGCCTTCGACACTTTAGACCATGATATATTACTATACAAATTAAAATGCCATGGACTAACAGGTAATTCTATAAATTTATTAAAATGTTATATAACAAATAGACAACCATATGTACATTATGATAATACTGACACAAATTTCTTAAAAATAACCTCTTGGGTAACTCAAGGTTCCATTTTGGGGCCTTTACTATTCTTAATTTATATGAATGATATACATAAATCTTCCAATCTCTTTCATTTTATCCTTTTTGCAGACGACACGACTCTAATAACGAAGAATGCTATTTATAATACAGATATTATCAATGCAGAACTAGCAAAACTCTCAATATGGTTTAAAGTAAACAAATTTTCTCTAAATATTTCCAAATCCAAATTTATTGTTTTTCGTTTGGCAAGAAAACAAACACCTATACCATTAATACAAATAGACAATAACGTTATTGAATGCGTCGAAAACTTTAATTTCTGAGGTTTAATTATCAATAAGCAATTGAAATGGAATGATCACATAGACCACATTGTCCTGAAAATATCACGCATCATCGGCGTCCTAACAAGATTGAAAAATCATATACCCTTAAATATTTTAATCACGCTTTACAACTCACTGTTAGTACCACACATAAATTATTCGCTCATAGTTTGGGGACACCAGCCATCCAAACTAACAAACTTGCAAAAGAAATGTATTCGAACTATAACAAAAAACAAAATGTTTGCCATACTGATCCACTATTTAAAAACTTGTATATTTTAAAAGCAGAGGATATTTTTAAAATACAGCAATTTAAATTATACTACAAATACTTAAAACACACTTTGCCCACATTCTTTCTGAATCTCCAGTTTAGAACAAGTGAACATAATTATAATACAAGGAATCAAGATCTATATAAATGTCGTATAAAACATGAATTTGCTAAACAGTGCTTATTATATAATATACCCGAAGCAATCAATAACTGCCCAACAAATATAAAGGAAAAGTTTTTACTCACAGTTTGCAAGGTGTCATCACTTATGCAAAATCATCAATAATAAACAGCTACGACAGTATTTATTATATTCCTCTGTGCTATGTTTGTAGGGCAATTCAATAATATATGTTTGTGTATTACAACAAATTTTCCGTCTTTTTAATTATCATATTGCCTATACCTTACACATGTTACAGTCTGATAGAGTGCTAATTTTTAAAGGTTTTAATTTACCCGTTAAGTTCTAGTATGTATTGCAACTGAATTCTCAAATGTATTATTCATTTTTTTATAATAACTTTTACATGATGCTTAGGCCTACTATTATATAATAGTTTTTCTATTCACAATATTGGTTTATATTGTCTGATGATAGCTCCCTGTCTGTCGCCTCGGTCTTCGAGCTATCTTAGTACTGAGGTGACAGCCAGGGAGTTAACATCACCTTCATTAATATGTACTTGAAATATTGAATAAATCTGTAATATAAATGTAATGTAATGTGGGTGGCCTCCACGCTAGCGACAATTGCTTGGTCTTAGTGGAGGTCTCCTGATCATCAAAATATATACAAATGCTTTTATATTACTATGTACTTACTCTCTTTGATCAAATAAATGAATCTGAATCTGAATCTGAATCTGAATCTTATAAAGTTTTGCACGATCGATAGATTTGTGCGAGTTTTCAGTAACACTTTGGTGTAACTGTCGTTCAATTAACCGTTAGAGCACTGAGTTATTCAATTTAAATTTTCAGTCAATTGAAGTTATGTCTCGCTACCGCGACACACAACTTCAAGTGACTGGAAATGTGTGTTATTTGTGAAATTAAACTCCCAATATATATCAGTGTTTCAAGATGAAAGGCATATTTTACTGTGAACAGCTCGTTATCAGGGGTTACTTAGGTGCTAATAAAAACACAGAATGTCTACTGCAGTCGACATCAGTGCTCTAAGGGTTAATAGGTTATAATAATAATAATATGTTGGAAACACGTTACTTATTGTCGCCTCACGACCCATTTACCCACACCTAGAGGCGTTGGTACGATCGCCGTATGAATATCTACTCATACGTAGCGCTCGGACAAGCGCTATTATGGGAGGCCCGTAATATCAACTTGTCGGATTATTGCGGCATGTCTACGATAACCGTATTAGGAACAATGGTGTTATTCGTAGGCTCTGTAGTTCTCTCCTGTAAAAATCTTTGTCCTAATGGCCCGTACGAACACCACATGATTGCCCATTATACTGATTTTGTCTGTATTCTACGGATTGTCTTTACAGATTTTACGGATTTTTTGCAAATATATTTTTACATTTTCGTTAGCCATAAGTTATAAAACAATAATATTCTCAGGATTTGATTTTTCAGTCCATTGGGCAACCCTGACACCGTACCAATGATTTCGGGACATCCATGCGAAAATCGGGAAAACCATCACCAAAAATTTATGTTTATTGAATAATAAATCAATGTATATTTGGGAGATTGTAATGTTTACTTACCCTGATGACATCGCAATGTGAGAAGCCAGTGTAGCCGTTTCAGCGTACCCCCCCCCCCCCCCGGTACGCTGAAGCTAGAAAAAGCCCAGTTTCAAGTTACCTCCCCTAGTTTCAGATCACCCCCGGGGGGTACGTTGAAACTAGTTTGAAACTGAAAAAATCCACTTTTAATTTACCCCTCCCCCATTTAGGCATAGGGCCTACACGCCAAATGTGATTATTACTGACCTTTTAACTACATTTAGGCATAGATTAGGGAAGATGGGTCGCCACGATTCGTTATCAGGGGTTACTCAGGTGCTAATAAAAACACAGAATGTCCACTGCAGTAGACATGAGTGCCCTAAGGGTTAATAGGTTATAATAATAATAATGTGTTGGAAACACGTTACTTTTGTCGCCTCACGACCCATTTACCCACACCTGTAGGCGTTGGTACGAGCGCCGTACGAATATATACTCCTACGTGGCGCTCGGACAAGCGCTATTATGGGAGGCCCGTAATATCAACTTGACGGATCATTGCGGCATGTCTACGATAACCGTATTAGGAATAATGGTGCTATTCGTAGGCTCTGTAGTTCTCTCCTGTAAAAATCTTTGTCACATGTCATGGCCCGTACGAACACCACATGATTGCCCATTATACTGATTTTGTCTGTATTCTACGGATTGTCTTTACGGATTTTACGGATTTTTTGCACATATATTTTTACATTTTCGTAAGCCATAAGTTATAAAACAATAATATTCTCAGGATTTTATTTTTCAGTCCATTGGGCAACCCTGACACCGTACCAATGATTTCGAGACATCCATGCAAAAATCGGGAAAACCATCATCAGAAATTTATGTTATCTGGTTTATTGAATAATAAATCAAGGTATATTTGAGAGATTGTAATGTTTACTTACCCTGATGACATCGCGATGTGAGAAGCCGGTGTAGCCGTTTCAGCGAACCCTCCTTTCAGCATACCAGGGGGTACGTTACGTTGAAACTAGTTTCAGCTTACCGGGGGTACGTTGAAACTAGTTTCAACTTCCCCCCCCCCCCCCTGTACGCTGAAACTAGAATGAGCCCAGTTTTAAGTTACCTCCCCTAGTTTCAGATTACCCCCGGGGGTACGTTGAAACTAGTTTCAGCGTACCGGGGGGTACGTTGAAACTAGTTTCAAAGTACCCCCCCGGTATTTTGAAACTGAAAAAATCCACTTTTATTTTACCCCTCCCCCATTTAGGCATAGGGCCTACACACCAAATATGATTATTACTGACCTTTTAAGTACCGTTAGACATAGATTAGAGAAAGATGGGTCGCCACGATTCGCTGAGTACACATTGACTTGGTACAATGCGGCATATTTATTTGTCACCGTGATCCAATCAAGGTCAGGGCTCAACCTATTAACCGCCCGATTATTTAATTAGAATGTTCACCTACTTGAAGTTTCACCTACGCGATCCACAACTTCAAGTGAGTGAAAATTATTCCGATTTGTCAAAATTTTTGTGAAATCGTGTTGTTTGATGTCACTTTTTATTCAACATGTTCAAAAGCTATTAGACCTATTTAATGTGCTAATAAAAAATGGTGAAACCAGTATAATCGGGAACGGTGGTTAAAGGGTTAACCATACAGTTTCTGACACGTGCGTTCTACTTTTTATGCGCCGGCAAGTTGGTTTGATGTATAGATGACTGGTATTGTGCATAGTGTAAGCATGTGGGTAGAATATATAGACGTCTATAGATGCGGGTATTTTTTTGTTTTTAATTTTGATCGTTGAAAATAATTACAAATGTATATATACATGTAGGCCTGCGAAGATAGAGTTGGTACAGTCTTCAAAACAGGTGAGGAAACATGGCCAGCGTTACATCTGCGATAAATAAATCGATAGAAAATAACGACAATGATATAAAACAGCGCGAGACTATTTTTTTCGTCAGTTAACCCTAGAGATCACAAGGTTATCATGGTTATAGAGAGATTAACGTGTTTCCAGACATCGTGCTAACAACTCACTAGTTGGCATATAAATCCAATAGTTATATGGAGATTAAAGTGTCTTTAGTTGGCATAGAGGGTTATATATTTATGCTAACATAGTTTTTGATTACTTGCCCTAGAGATCAAAAGATCATAATTATAGAGATTAAAGTGTCCTAATGCCAGCTAATAAAAAAATGAAAAATAATAAGTGTTATCATTGAAAGTTAACCGGTAAGACTGAGGGATAGTTTCAAACTAGAGGGGGTAACTTGAAACTAGTTTCAGAATACCTCCGGGGTAACCTGAAGAGGGGGGTAATCTGAAACTGTTACACCGGGTTTAGTCGGGTAATGTTTAGTACCATCAGTTTTTAGTAATGATACCCATTTCATTTAGAATTTTTTTCTTCGTCTTCGTTAATTTGCTTATACCTACACGTGAATTTGAGACATTACAGTTTTGTTCATTCATTAAAGCCATGTGGCATACGTGACCATCATCGCGTCCTACCATGTAGATAAAACGTGACATCAATCAGCTAGATTAAAAAAAAGGTAACTTCCATTTTGTCAAATTTGAATATTTTTCACTCACCAGAAGTTGTGGATCGCGTCAGCAAGACACAACCTCAAGTGAGTGTGAATTATAATTAAATAACTTAATGGGTTAGTAAAATAATTCAATTGGGAAGCTGTCTATTTATTCTATAATTTATTCTATTGAAAAATAGAAGCAAACGATTCATCAGCACAAAGGTTATGACCGAATGATAAGATAACAGGTTCTGCAAAGTCTAAAGGTAGTATCTGCTCACTTGAAAATTGAGCAGATACTGCCTTACGACTTTGCACGGCAGTAAGGATTACTCTGTCATCAACCTCCATATTCTGTGATATATTGAAGGATGGCAATGATAAAAATACGAATAATAATAAAAAACTGAATTTATTAATGTCTGAGAGAAATTGATCGAGCTACACAATAATTATTACTCTCGAGATAACGCCTTAAACCGCTAAGTTAAATAATTTAATTTTTCACCCACTTGAAGTTGTGTCTCGCTACCGCGACCCACAACTTCAAGTGGGTGAAAAATACTTATGTTTGTATAATTTAAGGCCACACATTTGCAAATCTTGATATTTAAACACACATTTCGTTCCCAATAACTGCGATTTAAACGGATAAAGACACAGATTAAAAACGACTAGTATAGTTACTTAGTCACCGGGGTTACCACCCAGCAAACACGTTACGTGACATTTACCCAATGTTGGTTCAATGTTGGGCCAGCGTCGCGGCCACCCTGTGTTGTTTTAATGTGGGGCCGTCGTCCGTGACGTCAGCCCAACATTAAAACACACATGTTAAACGTCTGCTAGCTCAAAGTCACTATTTTGATCGACTGACTGAGAGGATAAGAGGTCACCATGACGTTATCGATTGTCATTGTCAACAACCACCATATTCTGTGATTTATTGAAGAATTGTAATTATAAAAAAAATGTAAATAATATGCAAAGATTGATTATATTACTGCCAGAGAGAAACTAATCGAGCTACACAATTACACTCCAGATAAACCCTTAAACCACCAAGCTAAATAATTTAAATTTTCACCCACTTGAAGTTGTGTCTCGCTACCGCGACCCACAACTTCAAGTGGGTGAAAATTACACATGTTTGTTTAATTTAAGGCCACACATTTGCAAATCTTGATGTTTAAACACACATTTCGTTCCCAATAACAGGGTGGTATTGTAAAAATTAGTGCTAGCTTTTGTATCCAACAGTGAGCGACTCTCTTGCAAGATTCAAGACGAATAAACAAAGCGCTGGCGTTTGAAACATTACACTTTATAATTCCAAACAATAGAAGCACAGAGCATGGTTAAAATAAGTAATAGGCACATAATCAGAATGTAGAAATGACAAATGCCACCCGGACGAGCTAGAAGATTAAATAAAAAGAGTATTAAAAAAACATAATTATATTGGCAATAATTATTTTTTTTGATTAGAATAGGATAAAATGGCCTCGATGTCATCGTGTCAATCGTAAAATATGGTAGGGCCTAGATACGTGATGAAAGGACATACATCAATCAAAATTGAAAAAAGGAAAGTCTCCCCCTGTAACCATTTCAATTACTCCTAAGAAGTTTATTGATAACTACGCATGACTGTACACAAATCGTCGCCTCGGAGCTAAAGGATCCTATCTGCCACTCTAACGAGTGTCAGATAGGATCCTTTAGCTCCGAGGATTGGTTTCATATAGACTTATGCAAGTCCATGCAGCGTATGGTCCCTCTTTTAGATCCATATCATGTAGACAACTATGCGCTGTCGTGAGCAGAAAATGTCACCCTGTGTTGTTTGGTTGTTGGGCCACCGTCTGCGAGGTTAGGCCAACATTAAAACTACACAGGTTCAACGTCTCCTCTTTATTGCCTTGACCGACAAAGACCAATATACCAGTGTGTACGTGTGGGCCCACGCGCATGTGCTGAAGTGACGAACGGTTTGAAGAGAGGTATATTCTGCTCTTGAAGAGTACTTACATGAAAATTAATTATATGTATATATCATTTCCCCCATATGCCCTAATATAAACTTAATAAACGTTGTAAGTCATAAAATGTTCCGCGTTTAGTTATTTACAGACAGAGATAACATAAAACCACTGTTTATTTAATTAGTGTGTGCTCGAAGGTCGCTGCCATCATCATATTCAAGTGATTTCAGCTTGCTCTATTACTTCCTAAATAATCATTGAAATTAATTTTGTCCACGCCTGAGCAGTGAAACATGTTATATCTACTCTTTGTAATAATAAGAAAAATAATACGAGAAGAACAATAAAGACGTTGAAAGCCATTGAAGTATGAATATGCCTCGGGATTGGACTCTTAACTGAAATAATATCAACATTGACTTGAGCAATTTTTCGAGCACCGATACGAATTGTCGCACATCCGAGCTCAATCCTCCTCCGAGCCAGGCTTTAATTAGAAGTCATAAAATACTTAGAAGTAGAATTGAATAAGCTAAACGATGTTCTTATAAATCTTGTTTTCAAATTTTTTAACAAAAATATCAAACACACTTGGTCAATTATAATCAGCATAATACATGCAAAGAAGCAAACTGATATCTCAGCATTTTTCACGTAAAAGTAAAGTCAATATCTATCTTGATAAATAACATAAAAATATTTAATTAAAAAAACATTGCCTGATTTTGATTTTAATCTTATCTGTAATATTGACATTATCAAAGTAACAGATCATTTAGAAAATAACACCCGCTGTGGTGTAGATGGTATTTCCAATTCTTTATTAAAATATCGCTAACTGTTTGTCGTCATCTAAGTAATAAAAGGGTTGTATTTGTCACTTTGATAAGTGTCGGATACAACTCTTTAATAATTAGGTGACGAATTAATCCGGCTGCATGATTCCTGACGGCAACAGTGTTGTCAATAAATAATAAGTATTCACTATTGAGCGAAATATGAGATTGAAAAATGAGATTGAGCGAAATATAAGATAAGAGGTCACAGTGATATTATTGGTTAACGGTAACCTATCATCAACATTCATATTCATATGCCATGGTTCAAATAGCCTAATCAGAACGTAGAAATAACAAATGCCACCCAGACGAGGTAGAAGATTAAATAAAACGATAATTGAAAAGATCGTAAGAATTATTTTTCTGATAAAACTGGGTTATTATAAATAATATTAAATTATTAAAAATAAAGGTTATTATTTGAAATTTTGGACAACTGTACATATTTTTTAATTAATTGGTCTGATAGCGATCTGTGAGTTTTGTCCGTCAAAACAGCGTGCATGTTCCATTAGATCAATAAAATGTAGGCTATGATACGCAGATATCTATGAAATGCGAGTCGTTTGCTCGTGTTGCTTTATAGCTCAACAACCGCCAGTGACAGATGGTTTGAAGAGGAGAAAATTTGCTTGGTTCATGATCCATCCCGGATTCGTATAATTATATCTATTGTATGTATTGTATGTTATGCTTGTCCATATCACCTTGCAATAATATTGATGGATCAACTTCATATTTTGCAGAAAATCGTCAATGGGCATTACAGTTTTAATCAACCTAATATTTTAATGGGTTTAATGCTGGCCCAGCGTCGCAATTCATCGTACCGAGAAAATACACGATACGGGAGGACGTTATGATGGTCACGTAGGCCACACGCCTTTAGAGCAGCGAACATATTGTGAGCGACAGGTTACCTAGTGATTATTTCAGCATTTTACATCTCTCACTGTGTCTTACTGCTCCAATTCGTCAACCATGATGAATGGGTGGTATCTGCCACCTGGTAAAAATGGCCGATACGTCATTTTAACCTTAACTCTTCCTTTACCAATTTCGCATTTATGCGAAAACTACCTTCCTTTACCAATTTCGCATTTATGCGAATTCCACATGTGCACATGCATTAATTGCAATGGAGATATTTTATTACAAGCCTGGTTGAAAATCGCCAACCAGAATGGTCAGTGGTATGGACACAATGTTCTCTAGCATTTTTTTATTTGTACGATGTGCGCATGCGCATAGATATAATCTGTATGGTGCCCATGGGCTACTTAAAGGGTCCTCCTTTAAAAAGAAGTCGGTTTCTGGGGGTAGTTTTATCAGGGGAAAGTCGGTAAAGGAAGAGTTAAAGCACTGAAATACTTTTTGCATAAACCATCAAGTCCAAAGGGGTTTTCAATTTAAATCACCATACATGTCTTATTCAGCTATTTCCGCTTCATTTTAATACTTATGTTATGGGTCTATGGCCATTACAAATATGTTTACTCTTACAGTGTGGGGATAGACTTTAGACGTCAGAAACTGACGTCTACAGACGTCAGATTCTGACGTCTAAAGTCGATCCCTGCGCTGTAAGGGTTAATCATCAGTTGAACACTTGCGTGATCAAAGCACGTCACACCAACATTATTTTTCTCTTTTCATTTCGCGAGGTATCCGTGTAATTTCCCCACTTTCTTTTGGTGGCCGCGCGGATCTAGCGGTGTTTCCCGGCTTTCCCATTCCGTCCACGTAGCAGGACTGTTGTTGTAAGAGTCTGGCAAGGAGACAGAGTGGACTAGCGGGACTGACCAATGGTTTGACCAATCCAAACTGACCCACAGCTGCTTCGTCATGATCAGAGACAGGACAGTGGTTTCTGGGCCACTCTAAACTCATATTTTCAAGAAAAAGACACCGTTTTCAACAAACACGAGAAGTGGACCAAATGATCAATACATTTGGTCGACGTCTCGTGTTTGTCAGGAATTGCTCGTATACGAAAGTCCGATTTCTAATGTCTGACAATGAGTCATACGTTGCATTATTAATCATTTTTATACATTTCCCGGAAGCTGTCTGGGAATTACAATCTTCACTTCACAGCCGAATTCGGGCATGGCCGAGAGGTGAGATTGTGGACTTTTTAAAAATGTATGGTTAGCGGTTGAGACAGACATCTGATTTATGCAAGATCTGTTTTTTGAAGTGTGACTTCTGCCCCACACGAGAAAATAGCAGAAAGATTAATTTATTGAATTTGCTTTGTAAAAGTGATATTCACATTAAACTGATCGACTGTATTCGAAATGTGTTGACCTAAGAAAAAGGTTATTTAATATTAAATTTTTAAAATTATATTATCCTTAAAGTGCTGGGATGAATTTAGAAGATCTTCCACAAATAATATCCACATTAAATCAGGGTACATATCATATTGTTGGGAATGGGGCATGCAGATAAATTCAGCAGATATTTCTACAGTGGAGATTCATAAAGAATGATCTCGGCGTCACGCAGGCTTGGCTTCTGCTCTATAGCTCTGATGGGTCATCAACTAGCTCTACATTTGCTTCGCTATTGCATTCCTTTCATGGAACTTGTAATCAATCGTAATGCATTTGGGGATGACGTGTCCACGGGAGCGGGAACGAGGCTGTTGCTGGAGGCCATGTGGTTACCATTGGCCAAAAACCGGTCGTCCAATCTCGTTTTCGTTCTGGTTGTCCTTCCGGTCTGGTCAGGCATTCCCTGACTCAGGGATGTAGCCTATACTGCTCTGCAAAGCCAAAAGGCGGTATCTGCTTACTTGTAAAGTAAGCAGAACTGCCTTTTGACTTTGCACGGCAGTATATTATCACCTTGGTAGTAAAGGGTCGTATCTGCCATTTTAGAAAGTGGCATATACGTCTCTTTGATGCTGAGGTGGCGATATAGATCTTAGGTAGCTGACTGCATCAGATCGTAATCTCCATTAAATTAGAGCCCTAAGGTCAAGGTCACCGTAATTAGGCTACTAGAGAGCACGTGACCTGGATTGGCTTTTGGACTTGTATATCTGCAAAAAATATCTAATTTCAAGCAAAAAGTTTGAAGCAAAAATTATTGATTGACGGCCTTACTGCTTTGACAGTCATGTATTCACACATTTGTTACAAAACATTTGAAAAAAATGTATGATTTTTTTCAAAAAATCATTAATATTTGTTTCGCGTAGGTAAATACTGCATGTACTTGCTGTACTGACATTCAATGGTAGCAGTGAGCCAAGCAGTGAGCCAATATAACAAAATACGTACTAAAATTGTTTTAGAAACATGATCGAACATTGTGTAGTTAGAATATTATCTGCTGAACATAGCAATTTTCGTCAAGTCGTGTAATATAACAGGTCGGAATATAATACCCATAAATATCTTAGTAGAGTAGGGCAACAGTCACAACACATCATATTTATTTTCATCCACTTTAGATCGGTTAGGCCTACACTAATTATCGCTAATGTTTGTTTATCATCCATGGATTCATTCTCGCTATTTCACCTCCTATTTTTTTCATTTTTCATAAAAAAACATTTTCGTTGCATTGATCTAGCGTGTTCTGCCAATTAGTCCTAAAAACACTATTTATATAGAAACCTAATATCGCTGCCTCTGTCTTTCTTTTGCTCATATCATGACAGGAAACATTACAAAAGCTCCTATCCATGACACATTGCAGTGATCGCCGGTGTATTCCGGGAAATACGAGGGGAGATACAGGGGGGAGGGGGTACGTCACACCGCACGATTATTGAAAGCTGTACTAATACGATTGTCTATGGGGCTCATCTAATTTCAGGAAGCCAGAAGTGGACGTGATTCTATTGCGGACGACTCTGGAAGTTTACCGGGCCAATTTACAGCTGTTTACAAGAAACAGCCCAGATGCTGGAAGCCCCGACAGCCCGATTAACGCATTGGATTGAAGCTGGTTCAACGCTTGTCCAACGTCATGGACGTTGGACAAGCGTTGAACCAGAGTCAATCCTTTCGCTGTGGGGTTCCTGTTATTTGTTTCAATCAATATACCTGGGCGACAAGACAGGTATGCGTAGATCCTCATTTGGCTGAGAATCTTTGTCGAGTAGTCCCATAGTAGGCCTACTGCAGCTCTCGGTGAAACGAATGTTTCTACGTTGACATTGTTATTTAGACCTCGCACATACACACAGGATAGTACATCTTTTCTAATATATTTATCAAACAATATGGTTTCGAAACCAAAAGTAAAAAAAAGCAATGTATTCGTTATCATGACAATAATTATCACCTACCTATCGTCTCATTGCATAAGCACTTGTGTCTCTTCGTCCTTCATTATTTGTTCTAAATACAATGGCATTATTAGATAGTTGAAATTATCTCCAAACTTTCTTATTCCAAATTAAAGTGGCTCCGTGCGATGACATCAATTTTGGTATTTTGTTTTGTATGAAGCAGTGTATTCCGCAGATCATGATTCATTTTTTTCATTTTTTTTAGATTTAAAAAAACATTTTTTATCAATGTTTCTAAGAATCCACAGATGACTCAAGCAAAATATTTATACAGATAAAGATGGTGGCATGTTAGCATAGCATTTGGCCATATGTTGATGCCGTCGGCCCAGCGTTGGGAAGGCAATCGGTGCTGCAGGGATCCCCCATTCCCTCACTTTCACACATCAATTAACGTGGGTGCCTTTTGAAGTACCCTGAATTCTACGGCCTGAGACGGTGGGTATTTTTAGTATAAAGTGTTTGCACTTTTTGCTGATTTTTATATATTTTTAGTTAAAATCAGTATGTTATAGTTATAATTTTATATACGTCCGGGTGTCGCTGATCAAATTATGATGCCGACCAAGATGTCAAATTACAGATGGAAATAAGACCACAAAGCGGTATCGCATGTGTGTGTAGGCCTATTGTTGCAGTTTATTTAATCACACAACCATTGGTTGTGTGATGGAATAAACAGCAACAATACACACACATACAACACCGCGTTGGAGTTACATTTCCATCTTCAATTTATAATATAGGCCTATAGGCCTACAATTCATCATTTCAGTTATCATTGGTCTATAATTTGCTCCTGTATCCATCCAGCTAATATTGATTTTCAGTGGAAATAGTAGCTGGCATATCTCGTTAATGTAAGCCTTTTCTAAAACTGTTATGATAATGTATGATGAAAGTCAACAAAGTAACTCTATATACCATGGGTGCATTTTGTCGGAATTTACACTTTCAAATCCAGTCCATTGTATTTTCCTCAGGGGTCATTCGGCTGTGGATACCAACAATATCAAATTATTTTCAGAGGCATGTAAGTTCCTCTGTCTTGATAACTTCTCCGGCATTCCCATCCCCGGGACAAAGGGTTCGACCCCGAGGCCATTCTCATCACTTATCTGATTCAATACAGAACTTATCAAACTGCTCCACTCCCCGGTAATTCCTCTGAAAAGGTCACGAGGTCAGTGCCGAAACGAGGTCACGTGACACCTCGGCCCGCTCAGCTCCTCCTTGTGAGAAAATAGTCAGCACCCTTTGTGTCCTGGGAAGAGGTGTGCCGCTCTGTAAATCCAAAATGTATTATGCTAACTTCACAAGAAAGCAGGCACTAGTTTTTGGCTTTGCAGAGCAGTGTGAAAGTTGTGTAGCTGATTTCAAATAGGTTCGAAGTTACAATCATGTGTATGTACGGTATACAGATCACCATCATTGAGACGTTTTCCTGTTGATTATGTGGGCTATGTTTACGCAAGTGCCATAAATGCCATATTCATTCATTCATTCATTCATTCATTCATTCATTCATTCATTCATTCATTCATTCATTCATTCATTCATTCATTTATTCCTTCATTTATTCATTCATTCATTCATTATTTATTTATTTATTTATTTATTTATTTATTTATTTATTTATTTATTTATTTATTTATTTATTTATTTATTTATTTATTTATTTATTTATTTATTTATTTATTTATTTATTTATTTAATCATTTATTTATTTATTTATTTATTTATTTATTTATTTATTTATTTATTTATTTATTTATTTATTTATTTATTTATTTATTTATTTATTTATTTATTTATTTATTTATTTATTTATTTATTTATTTATTTATTTATTTATTTATTTATTTATTTATTTATTTATTTATTTATTTATTTATTTATTTATTTATTTATTTATTTATTTATTTATTTATTTATTTATTTATTTATTTATTTATTTATTTATTTATTTATTTATTTATTTATTTATTTATTTATTTATTCATTTATTCATTCATTTATTCATTCATGTATTCATTTTATTTCATTTGCGTGTATGTGTTAAAAAGCGTTTCCAATTGCATTTTAAAACTGATAAAATAATAGATACATAGTATAAGCTTGCTGAAGCCTAATTAACCATGTTAACCCAGGACACACGTGATAGTTGTAATCTGTATTGAAATGAAATGAAATGAATGGGGTTTTAAGCCACCTTTTTGCAGATATAGGTTAAACTGGGCCAGGAGAACCTCCTGGGGATGATGAGATGAATGTGATGACCTGCCCTCCAGACACAGGTTTCGAAATTCGAGCTCTGGTGGTCCGAGTTCGAGCACGCTACCTCTCGGACACGGAGACTCCACACAATATTGAATCTTTACTGAATCTTTATTGAATATTTACGAGTGAGCGGGGAAGAAACAGCTTGTTTCTTTAAAACTTAAAGGTATTCGACGTTGGTCCAGCATTGTATAAATGTCATACAAATGCTTTGTGTTTGCTGGGAAGTTGTGTCGTGATCCCCTCGATGCTGGGTCGACGTCGCATGCATTTACCACAGACATACAACGTACCCAAAGTTTAGTGCGTGCCTGGATGAAAAAACATAAAATACGCGGTCCACTGCTGAAGCTGCATGCGCTGACAGTCGGTAATCTGAGTCATTTCCCGAGGTATTATCACACATTTTGTATCTGTAAAAACAGATTCTATACAATGTTGTTTTAGTGTGAGAGCTATAAAACGTACATTGTCATACCCTTTTTTTTTCGGTGGGTCATCGAAGTCTCGTATCATACATTTTATAGCTTTCACGGTGAAAATGGTTCTGTGGACACCGTTTTTACACATCCTACTATTGTATGTGATGATACCTCGGAAGATCACTCTTACCGATTACCGACTATAGTTCATGATGTCTATGGGGCAATGCATTGTGGAGCGCCCTTTTCCCGTGTATTATGAACAGTGGACTATTCCTTTTTTAATTATGATCATGCTGAAGCATTAGAATGCTATTTATGCTGCATGCATTAAAGTGTGTGTTTTTTTAAACAGACTTGAGACTTCAGCCAGTAACTCATAATAAACAAGTAGTCGAAAGAATATACGTTAACAGACAAATGTTTGGTATAACAATATTATTAAAAGTTTAAGAATCATATGAAGGCATTTATGATAAAACATAATAACATTTGGATAAGAAAATAAAATACACCGCTCGACCGAATACAATAAATACAATTGAAATTTTCTGCTTGGAAATGATAATGTGACACCTGCGGATAATAATAATGTCCTTCAAGATATTGATACTTATAATATGTACTCAATGACACCGGTGTCAAGACAACTTATTTATCCAATAAAATTAATGACCTGTTGCAATTTCATACCCAATAAACTCCCGCGATTCACGTGCCTTCCATTTTGAGTGAATTAAAAAAATATTTTATGTTATTATAATTGTTGTTATTTGAATTTAAAATAAACGTGAAAAGTGAAAGTATAAATATTTATTTCATAAACGGTAAAACAATGAAGATGATAAAAGGCTGCATGTTGCGTTATTGAAAACATGGAGACAGCATTGCTCCAACGTTATAGAGACCGGCCCGTCACTCGGACGTACCGTGGCCCAATGCTGATTTAATGCTGGTCCACCGTCTACGACGGTGGCCCAACATTAAATCACCATTGGCTAGCACATGTCGTTTGCTGTTTATCCGCATTCAGATATGATCACCTCTCATTAGATAATGTTGTCATGATGACTGATCATCCAGGTGACGGTCGACGCACGTGAAACGTTGAACAAATGCTGCTTGAACGCTGGTCCACCATCTGCGACGCTGGCCCAGCATTAAACTAACATTGGATCAATGTTTCGTGTTTGCCGGGCACTGTGTTATATCCCGGTGCTGTCCCGAGGGGGACTCCCCAGCACACGCTAGTCAACCTTGTCACACTCATTTATGTGTAATTGTGGGTGGGTGCCATCGAGAGACAGTGCATATCAGAAATATCATCAGGATTGTATGTTTGCAATTTAATAATTCAGCTGAAATATGAATTGTGAAATGTCACCAGTAGATGCCGTGCAGAGCAAATTAGGCAGTATCTGTTTACTCTAAAAGTAAGCAGATACTGCCATTTTGCTTTGCAGAGCAGTAAAAGAGTATTTCATGATACAGATATCAGCGGATGCAGGCTACTTTTAAATCCAACCTGCTATATAACGATTGTGATATGTTTTCAGCACGACTACCATTGTTTCTTCCCAGCAAACTCGACACGTTGAACCAATGCTGGTTCAATGTTGGTCCGCCGTCGTAGACGGTGGGCCAACATTGAACCAACATTGGTTCAACGTCTCGTGTTTACTGGGTTTTACAACATACCTATTAACACTTTACCCGCCGGTCCCGCTTTTATTTGGTTTTTGTTTCACCAATCAACAAAATATCCAAATCCATTTTGTCAAATCTGAATAATTTTCACTCACTTGACGTTGTGTATCACGTCAGCGAGACGCAACTCCGAGTGGGTGAAAATTCCAATCAAATAAATTGGGGGTTAACACTTTAAGCCCTCACGATGCATTAAAGCATCATTTTAAATATCTGTGAACAGAATAATCTCCCCACCACGAAGGGTTTTAGAATGATTATTTCCATGAAACTGGTTTACCAATACTTGACAATTTTCTTTAATTTTTTCACCCGCTTCAAGTCATCTTCATCCACTACAAGTCGAGAATTGCAACAGAAACTCGCGGCTTGTAGTGGACAAAGATGACAGTGGTAAATTCAGGCTTGAATAGGTTAAAGGGTTAAGTGTGTTATGAAATTACATTAAGATAACTGATTGTACTTTCACAACAACGTACCAATTAAATAAATTGTGATGAGATACGAGGCTGTCAGGGTCAATAGAGCACCTCCGCCACACGCACCGAGTGACCTCTTCATTTTTCATGTCGCATCTAACCCCTACAACACTGAAATATTTTTGTATAAACCATGGGAACCAAAGGGTTTTTTCAATTTTAAATCGTTTTTAATATTATAGCTTGCTCTTTCCGCTTCATTTGAATATACCTAGGCCTATGTGTTATTGGTCGACGGCCATTATAAATACTTTTACTCTTTTCAGTGCGGTGACCGACTTTAGACTTTAAAGTCGCTCCCCGCGCTGTATAGGTTATTATAGGCTGTTATTGAAAAAATAGAAGAGACCATCGCGACAAATAATGGGTTCTTAGCTTTCATTTTGCTATGCTGACCTTTGAATTTGCATTAACCTGGAGGTTGGAATGGTGGTGACAATTTACATTTCGAAGTGAATCAAAACAAATACTTGTGTGCTAAAGTGGACTGGCTACTCTGCCGTGCAAAGGCAAAAGGCAGTATCTGCTTACTTTACAAGTAAGCAGATACTGCATTTTGGCTTTGCAAAGCAGTACTATGGTATCTGGTACGAGTGTTTGTAGAAAATAAAGTGATTGGTATCAGTTATATACAGAAAAATGTAGCGACAACCTTGTAAAGGTGTGTTTTGTTTTGTAATGTTCGCATCTTTTAATTTCTGATGTTATTTTCTTCTCTCATGGTCATATAAAAATTATTATGATACAGCATAAAGAAACATTCTATCTCGCTCGTTATGTGCCACACAATTATACGATGCCAGAATATCAAAGGTTAAAATGAGCAATGGAATGATTGCCTCTTTGACATTTCTAAAATTGTATGATTATAATTCTCCATAGCATAAGCTAAAAGTAAGGCGTAAATAATGACCTTTCACTTTTCGTGTTTCAGAAACCTATGAAGATGATTAATCATAAAGAAAATATTTTAATGAAAAAATGGCAAAGTGGGCATTCAATTTATTTCAGTCAATTCAATTTTTCGTCCTCGTAAATTTTATATGTACATTTGGTTTTATTGTGAAGGGATCAACCTATTTAAAAATAGTATTCATATATTGTCTGTATTGTTTATATATATTTATATATTGTTCGTGAGATTCAAACAAAAAGTGCTTTGAAGAGGTAAATTGGCGAAAATCTTTCGGAGTGAATTCCTCAAAACAACGGATTTTTAGCGCCGTGTTCATTCAGTCACCCGACCCGTGGCATCTCGTGTTGTTTCCATGGAAACATATCACCCCTCAGTCACGAGGCTCATCAGTCATCCCGCCACCTTGACCGATATATCAACGAGCTGTCGGACCGGCGCCGGGCCAACGCCGGTACAGCGTCCGCGACGCTGTACCGGCGTTGACCCGGCGCCGGGCCGACGTCTCGCGCCATAAAGACCCCCCCACGAAGATGAACGGCCTTCATTTCTGACCTGCAGGATGGATGCCCCCCTGTGATTGACCTGGCCGGCGACCTCGCCGATGGATTGCTTAATTCCAATTTTCTCCTGCAATCACTTGCCGGTCACGGGCCGACCAGCTGCCTATCGTCACATCTTGGCGGTTGCACCGCACTGCACTGTGTCATTTGACATATTTCACAGTGAGAGAGCTACAATGTATAGGCCTACTATTATACATCTATGTGTGTACCAGGACAACCAGAGGAATCCGGAACACGGAACTATTTATTTGACCACTTGAAATGTATTTTTGGTTCTCCCCCCCCCACTATGTGGGGGACTCTATATATTTGCTCTGCGGAAGTTATGCATGACTGTACAAAAATACGAGCAAAGAGCGGTCTACAAACGCTATGATGTAGTTGGCAATGGTCCTGATAGTGTACTGGAAAGTTCCGGTGCGATCCATCGTGTTAATTAGCAAATACAACGGGTTTACTATGGCCGTGATGAGCTATATTTGTTTGCACACCCACTTGGCTAGTGCCACCGTAATCAAGCATACTTACCGTGATGACGTAGGCGGTTCCTTCAGAGTGAGGCTTTTCCATTGCACTTCGGTTTGGCTGACCATTTTCAATATTATACACATTTGCCAGGGATTCACATGTTCGACAGAACATCCTTTTTCTACTCTGCAATATAACTAACTATGGTTGTATGGTGGGTAAAGAAACCAATGTAACCAGCTGTATAATCCCAGTAAACACAAAACCTTTATATAACATTTGTACAATGTTGGACCAACGTCGAGGACGTTAGGCCGACATTGTACAAATGTTATACAAATGTTTTGTGTTTGCTGGGATGCTACCAGTTATATTATATATTATTGTATGCAGTTCTATAACTGTTCTTTACCCCTTCAGCGGAATGAGCTAACTAACACATTTATGATGTTTTCAAATTGAAAAACCCTTTGGTCTCCATGCTTTATACAAACTATTTCAGCGTTCTAAGGGTTATGGGCAACACTGACCTCCATGCGTGCAACGAATTATTACACTTATAAACTTCTAAATGTGTTTGTTAAAATCAAGGAAATGCATTCGTCAGTCCATAACACCAAAATGAGGTAATACACTTGTTCCTATGTATATACAAAATAAATATATATTTTATTTTTACCTAAGCGACGCTATTTTTACCAGCGACGCTGGCCCAACAATAAAACAGCACTAGTTCACAGCCATTTGCATTTGACCTTTGAAGCACTCGTTGTTTATTGATACCGGTAATCAATTTTAATAGCATCGCTGTCAGACCTGCAGACATGAACATGATCCAGCAAACACAAAACAATTGCATAACATTTGTACAATGTTGGGACAACGTCGAAGACGTTGGACCGACGTTGTACAAATGTTATACTGTGGAGCATTTAAATATTAAACACGTCAAATCACGAAATGCTTATCGACTGTTTGTTTATTGTACGAGAACAACGCACGCGCATTAGACCTACCTCAAATGACCTGGAAAATGGGACGTTTTGGGCTCGATTCCCTGTCCAGAGCACTTAGGCTTAGACTGTCAACAAAATATGTCATGTTATGTGGCTTGTGCAAGTGTTTTATTTATTTATTAGATTCTCCAATTACAATTACATGTGTACATGCACGAATAATAACGTACATATCGTCGCCTCGGAGCTAAAGGATCCTATCTGCCACTCTGACGAGTGTCAGATAGGATCCTTTAGCTCCGAGGCGACGATATGAGGCAAGTGGCGACAGGTGACCAGCACCTATGCGAGGCCACTTACCTAACCCTTTCAGTGCGGGGACCGTAGGCCTATTTATACGTCAGAATCAGACGTCTGTAGATGGTGCCCGCACTGAAATAATTCAAAATGTGTGATGGCCCATAACTTAGGTATTCAAATGAAGATGTGCATGTGAAGTGATCGTTTTCGCTGGCCCGTGAAATAATGAAATAATAAATATGTGACCCGATCTTGCAAAATGAGTCGTAAGTCGCTGATTTATATATTTGATATATTAACAGAACCTGAATCTACAAAAAATTATCTTTAAAATGGTATATCACACAACTATGTAGCATGGATAGCTGTGGAAATATGACTCGGCAATCTCAGAGAAACATGTAGTCTGTAATTGCGTCATTTTTAGAAATTGGCATTTGATGTTCAAAAAGGCAATTTGTAGGCTACACTTTTTTTTAAAAGAACACACAATTGGTTCAAAATTGAAGAAATTAAAGAAAATGACATCCATATAGTAGTACACATAGTATATGCCACATATTTTTATCGTCAGGATTTTTACACTGTATCAATGTTTCATACTTACTAGCAGGTGTTTCCATTGTAACATGTAAATGGAAACAAATTTCACTGATTGGAGTGTAATTGAGACCTAAATTAAAATATGAAATACATTTTAAAAAAAAATCAAGATGTAGGCCCTACATCAACTTCTATGCCACACAATTTTGCGATTCGAAAGTAATCATATGAAAATAAAAACTTATGTAGAAATTGAAAATACGTCAAAGCAAGGTCTTTTTAAAGGCCCTAGCATCGTACCTCAAAGTGCAACTTGCGTGTCATTTTGCCAGATCGGGTCTCATATTTTAAATGTGCTAATACATATTTTGAAACAAAAGTATCGTATCTCACATTTATCGTATATGATTTTCTTTAAGGGTCAAAGAAAAATATAAATTCTGGTCTGCAATGTTATTTTATTGTTATTAATTCCACCTGAGATATGGGCTTCAGGAAATATGTTATAGTATATAATGACACCTACTCCATAAACCAATTTTACCAGGTTAATTGACTTTCTGGGTGCTGCAGGTGTTTGACATCACTTGAAGCTATAATTGCGCTTGTAATTACAGCGATGTAATTTAAGTGATGTAAAATAATTATTACAAAATTTAATATTTACAGTTTTATTAGAAATCCTAATAAACTAAATATTGATTTTCAAAAGGTGGCCTGTGTCGTTGATTGTGTCGGCCGGGTGTGATGTAGGCACATATCCGTGACCTCGGCATGACAGGGGTCTTGATAGGGGAAGTTAGATGAACCGACTCTTGAAATATATGCCGCGTGACCAGATGTAAGACAGTAGATCAAATTTTACGCAATGAAAGAGTAATAAAACGGTCATAAACACGAGCGGCGTGATGGGCGATCGATCAGTCCCGATGATTAGTCCGACGACATCGGGTCGTAAATATATTTTAACGCGTGCGCGTGGCGATTGTCTTCTGGCAGACTCTTAATCAATTTGTCCGTAATTTGATATCGCTGACAGAGTCATAATTAAGATGTGCTGCAGACATATGACATAGTGCGGCATCGACGTGATCTTTGACGTGGCTGAGATAATTATTCGTCCTGCTGGAAACGAAATGCCACACTGCCACGTGTTGACCCTCGAATCGCTAAATTAAACAATTTAAATTTTCATTCACTTGATGTTGTGGGTCACTTCAAGTGAGTGAAAATTACTCATATTTGTTTAATTTGAGACCAAACGTTTGCAAATCTTGCTGTTTAAACGCCCATTTCATTCCCTATAATTGCGATTTAAACATGTTAAACCGCTAATAAAATTTAAAACGACTCTAGTCGTGCTTGGCAGTGTAAGGTTTAAAGTACATTTGCTAGTCCCAATCATGTTTTTCTTAACACCACTGTTAATGATGTTGATGAACTTGTATTCCCCCGCTATTATGCTGATTGTTGAAGCAATATAAGGAAATTAGGGTTCAATCTATTGTTGATGTTATGCTCAGCTGTATGGGGGCAATGCAACTCATTTAAATATTACCCCTTACAGTGCGGAGAACGTCTTTAACCCTTTAACCGCCGGTGCCGCATATATTCGTTTTTTTCTTTTGTATTAGCACATTAGGTACCACTTTTTAAAAATGTCAAAAATAAAATGTGACATCAACCAGCAAGATTTGAAAAGAGTTGACCTCCATTTTGTGACATCTGATTAATTTTCACTCACCTGAAGTTGTGGATCGCGTTAGCGAGACACAACTTCAAGTGGGTGAAAATTCAAATTGAATAATTTGGCGGTTAAAGGGTGAAACGTCAGAATCTTTAGACGTCAGATTCTAACGTCTAAAAACGATCCCCGCACTGACAGAGAAGTATGCAAATTATAACAGCCGTAGATCCATAACATAGGTATTCAAATGATCCGGAAAGAGCTGAATGAGAAATTTATGATGATTTAAAATTGAACCAAAGCCTTTGATCTCCATGGATTATACAAATATATTTCAGCGCTTTAACCCTTTAAGCCCTCACGATGCATTAAAGCATCATATTACTCACCTGAAAACAGACTTAATTTTTCTAAGGGCTTTAGAATGAAACTTACCATGAATCTGGCTTACCAATACATTGCAATTTTCTTTAATTTTTCAACCACTTTATATCATCTTCATCCACTACAAGTCGAGAATTGCGACAGCAATTCGCGGCTTGTAGTGAAAGAAGATGACAATGTAAATCAAGGCTTGAAAGGGTTAAGGGTTGAACTAATATACACGTCGTTTGATGTATTAGACAATTTATTGGAATATTTTTTGCTTGTTTATTTTTTTCATTGCTCCAATACTTCCGTCCCTTTGCTGCGCGATAATTTAGTTTTCTCTGGTAAAGTGAAAGCATCCTTCTTTATATGTGATCACGATCTATTATGTACATGTACGACACCGCAAAGTGAAAGCATTCTCTATATAGATGCACTTTGATAAAACATAATCAAGGCTCCGGGCTGACGCCGAAAATGTTGATTAATTTGATCAAATGTCAAATGTCACTTACTATCTACTTTTCCATAGAAATGTGCATTGTCACCTGGATCCGCCATAGAACCTGGATCCTGGATGGTATTAGGCATTCTAAATCAATAGCATTGTGCTCTTTGTCAAACTGTATATCAGCTATTCTATGACTGAATACGCGCATTTTGCGCAGTTTTATGAACATTTTAAGACGACGATATTTGATTTGTATTGCTGGTACAATGCTACTCTGCAAAGCTAAAAGCCAGTATCTGCTTATGACAAGTACTCAGATAATACTGCCTTTTGGCTTCGCAGAGCAGCATAGTACACTGTCTGTTGTTTTGTCGTCATTTGATCGGGTGCTGAGTAAATTATTCTGCCCTCATTTTTCTTTTCGTTGGAGTAAATCGTACTTTCGGCATGGGAATTGTGCACAAAATTAACAAAACCAATTTTGAGCAGCCATTATTCCATTGGCCAGACATGAAATCAGTAACAAGTAAGCAGAAATATGAGCAGTGCCATGACACTAATAACCTGAAACAGTGAAAAATTATGTCACCGGTAATAATTAGCCAAAAATACAATTAACAACACTAAATCAGTAACCATATACCTGCAAAACAATCAGCATTTTGTAATCAGTAGGCTTAACTATTTAACAGAAATATAATCAGTCTCTCGCAATCAGTAACCTTTGTTCAGAAACATAATAAGTATTATGTGACCAGTAGCAAATAACCAGTATTGGGTTACATGTAACTAGCAATTAACGGGAAACACGTAATCAGTAGCCACTAAACAGTAGAATGTAGCCATCCGGTAACAATTATTATTCAGTAGCGCAACATTCTAACCACAAATAATGAAGATAACAAATCAGTAACAAGTAATCAGGTACGAAGCCATTATGGGGAAATGGTAACCAGTAATCGGAACCAAAATCAATAATGCCTTGCAAAGCCAAAAGGCAGTATCTGCTCACTTGTAAAGTAAGCAGATACTGCCTTCTGGCTTTGCACAGCAGAATAGCAAATAGCCACTAACCATTAACCACTAGGCCTATTGCCCTATAAGGCCAAAAGCAGTAACTGCTTACTTGAAAGTAAGCAATTACTGCCTTTTGGCTTCGCAAAGCAGAGTAGCACTAATCTGTAGCAAACAACAGGTACCAGCAAAAGCATAAAACATAACCAGTAGCATATAACTAGTATAGTAAAGACTATCAGCGATAAAATCAGTAATAATATAATAATAGTAATAATAATAATAAGTAATAAGTAATAGTAATACTAGTATAAGAAATAGATCACTAAATCCTACACATCAGTCAGTAGCTCAATGTGTCGCATAATTAAAAGAAAAAAAACATTTAAAAACTATAATTAGTACGTGCACACATGTCAGTGTACGTGTTAGCAATTTAAATTGATTAATTTTAGAATTTTCATATACTAAAATTTTTGTAAAATAATTGTTCGTTCCATTCTGAAAGAGTAGGTATCATGTCACGCAAATCATCACTGCTTCGTGGACATAATTATGCTTATATATATTTTTTTAAATTTTGGAAATTTGTCAAAGATATCCTTGTATATGACAGCGGACATTTCATTTTACATAAATGTTCTAGCTGTCATGCAATGTTTGAGAGACAATTAGCAAAACCGAGTAAAACTAACTGCCTGTGCGCAAGAATAAACCACGACACGGTTGTTTTTGTTTGAGGGGATTTTTCCCAATTGTGGCCTTCCTACTGGGGCAGTAATTTTCTGCTAGCGACGCAATGTTTTTAGTCCATGGTTTTAAAGTTGGCAAACCGTGTAGACGGTGGCCCGGCTTTAATCCGATATATGGTTAACGGATCATATTTGTAAAGCCAAAAGGCAGTACCTGCTTACTTTACAAGTAACCATATACTGCCTTTTAGCTTTGCATGGTGGTGACGAGGTTTCTGTCCATCTGACTTGACAATGTGACGCTGCTTGTTTTCAACAAACACACATTGTAACCACAAGGACAAACAGCTAACAGATAAATAAAAACAAACAGCCAGTGTTTATAAGCAACAAGGAACTTATATTACCGTCACCTTGGATATGAAAGGGTGTATCTGCCACTGCACGAAGTGGCAGATACACCTTTTCATATCCAAGGTGACGTTAAGTTAACATACAAACAATCAAGTAACATATGGTGTTAACATACCAGCAGATAGTATTTCCATACGACCATATATTGAGCCATATAACAATACGTATTACCAGATGACATATGATAAACATAAACAATGAGTGTTACAAGATTAACATAAACAGCGGGTGTTACAAAGTTGAAATAAACAATGAATGTTACAAGATGAACATAAACAATGGGTTTTGCCATATGGATATAAGCAACGTGTTACAAAATAAACATAAATACTAATAAACAATAGGTGTTATAAGGTTAACATAAATAATGGGTGTTACAAGGTGTGGAAATAAACAATGGGCGTTACAAGGTGGAAATAAACAATGGGTGTTACAAGATGAACATAAAAAATTGGTGTTACAAGATGGAAATAGACAATGGGTATTACAAGATGAACACAATCAATGGGTGTTACAAAATGAACGTTAGCAATGGGTGTTACAAGATGAACATAAACAATGGGTGTTACAAAATGAAAAAAACAATGGGTGTTACAAGCTGGGAATAAACAATGGGTGTTACAAGATGGAACTAAACAATGGGTGTTTCAAGATGAAAAACAATGATTGTTACAAGATGACAAAACAATGGGTGTTACATTGTTACAAAAATAGATCAACATAGACAAGGGGTAATACCAAATGAACATAAACAACGTGTTACAAAATAAACACAAATAGTAGTAATATGTATTGCAATGTGAACATCAACAATGAGTTTTACAAGATGAACATAAACAATGGTTGATATCAGATGCAAATAAACAACGTACGGGTGTTACAAGATGAAAATAAACAATATACTGAGCATACAACGATGAATGCTATACTAAAACAAGATGCACATAAAAACAAAGAATGCACAAGATTAGCAAAAAACAATATGGGGGGAGGGGGTAGCGTATATAAAACAATATAATGCAACCATTAACGAAAATCTATCAGCATACATTCCACCAAACAATTGTTTCTATCGGGGCCTTACATGCAGACGAGCCAGGCTGGAGATCAGACAGTGTTAGCAGACGATCAGAGAGGAGTAGACAAGTCAGCAAGAGGCATGGCACACTGTGAATAGATAGCGACCAGTCTGGCAGATTTTCTGGCTGGGTGAACAGTTGGAGATGCAATTTGGAGGCTGCATTCAGCGGGGGTTGCTGTTCAGTCAGGCCTGGACCCAGCACGTCTGATCAGCTCATCAACAAAAATAATGGATTGAACTGCCCTGATTATTTCGCATGGCCCGCGGTTTTTCCATCTCTCTTTTTTCTCCCGAGTTTCAATGGCTTGCCAGCCACTGCTTTGGTTGTCTGACGCGGGCTGTCAGAGACTGTTTCCCTGGCCGCCTGACACTTCATTGCCCTGTCAATCCCGCATCCACGCCAATCCCTGCTTTGTCGCTCGGGATCCGCGCCAGATACGGACGCAATGTCGTGTTGATGCTGGGCCACCGTCTGCGACGGTGGCCCAGCATCAACCCGACATTGCGTCAACATATCGTGCGTTATCTGTGACGCTGACTAACTTTCTGAAAAAAAACCCATATCGATCTCAGTCTGTTGCTCGATCTGTCTAAGCACTCCTGAACACATTCCTGCAGCCAAATGACATGTCACATTTACGCAGTTTGTGTTTTCATGCATGTGTAGAAATTGTGTAGAAAATCTGTCATTTCACAAACTAGTAACTGAATCCACAATCTTAATCCAAATTTTCCAAATTAATGTTTTTAGTTTGATAGCCGTGTCTGTCCTGTCTTATTAACTGAAATAATTTTAAAAATCTGTATTACTTTTGTTCATAATTTTTTTTATATTTTAAATTTGGTTATGTAACCATTAAAAGTAAATTTTAAATGACGTTGTAAATAATTGTAGCAAAGCCGTCGGGATGTACCTTCCACAAATGATGACGTGTTTGCAAAAAAATGGGGTGACGGATCCGACTTGTTGGCCGCTTTCAATGCAATAGTGATCACAATGATTTTCAGATCGATATGGAATAACAAATCGGAATCAAATTTGTTTTTCTTGTTAATCCATAAAAGAGAAACAAACACTCTTTCAATTATTGCTACACTTTCATTTGGGGTTCAACGGGAATCCGTACAGGGACCACTGCAACACTCCAGTTTTGACATATAAACCATTATATTTATGATACCATCGATCGTGCTCAAATTAACATTTCTTGATCAATTTCAAATGCTGAGGAATCCATAGAGAAATTGTAATTTGACAGTGTTTAACCCTTTCAATCCTGACTTTACATTGTCATCTTCATCCACTACAAGCCGCGAATTGCTGTCGCAATTCTCAACTTGTAGTGGATGGAGATGATTTGAAGTGGGTGAAAAAATTAAAGAAAATTACCATGTATTAGTGAACCAGTTTCACGGATATTTTTATTCAAAACCCACCCCTTGGTTGTAGGACAATTAAATCTGTTTTCAGGGATGTAATATGATGCTTTAATGCATCATGAGGGCTTAAAGGGTTAATCGGTGTGTCGGAATGGATGACCGGATTTAATTAGGTTGAAGCTTTCTCCTGGCAATGGGCCCCAAACTTCAAAGAAAAAATTGTAAATAAATGATCATTTTTAATTCATAGCCAGGACATAAATCCATTTTTATACATGCTTTTATCAGACACGTGGCCTGCGTCGCATTCGACAAACTCCGCCATTAGCCCTTGTCAAACAAATTGCAGGAGCATTTGGCATTAGCAAGCTAAATTTTTGTAATTCCTTCCACAACAACCCAATAAAGGAACATCACTAAATTGAAACCAACTCAGAACGGCCTTGCTGGAGTGGTGAAGAAAGTACTACGTCTTAGTCATTCTGTTCCTTTAGTAAAATAATAACATTGGCTTCCTGTGAAATTTTGCATTCGTTTTAGAATATGCAATATGACTTTCAGAACCCTAAACGACAACTAATTCGATATGCCGCTGACTTGCTCTGGACATCGACATGATGATGATCAAAACATCTACGCTCCACAAATTTTAAAAGATTTTTTGTTCCCCATATAAAAACTAGGACTGTGTCCAGAGTTGTTTTCTACACCAGGCCCTGAATCTTGTGGATTAAATTGCTCTGCCTGTCCACATTAGAAATGTTAAAATATCGCTTTCCAACGGTAGCTTCTAGACGGTATCAACGGCTGCCTGTAAGCGTTGACGAACCTCGACCTGGAGGCTTTTTATGTCCCCGAGCTCGGTCTTCTGAAGATTTAGGCCATATAGGAGTCATTATGTATTGATTGATTGATTGATTGTTTATCTTGCATATTGGACAGAGATCAGACACTTTAGTGTGCGGCGTTACCCAGCATAAACCCACCTGTGGACGCTGACAATGCGTTTTGCTAATGTTAGACCAGCACAAAAATGATAGTAAATCATAAAATGGGTTTCCTACACTATACTACTATAATGAGGCATGCTGGATTAAAAACAGGGACATTCCAAACAAACACGAGACGTTCATCTAATGTTGGGTCAATGTCGGGCCAGCGTCGCAGACGATGGCTCGCCATTGACCCACCATTGGCTGAACGTCTCGTGTTTGCTGGATTGTCATCAGACCAGCACTGTGCAGATTCTGGACCCCATTTGGTGTTTGCTGGTTTGTGAAATACTCCACACATTCATTCTAATACACACTCAGACAGGAGTCATTGTGTATTCATACATAATTGATCAGTGCTGATGAATATTCATAGAGCACAACCACTGTCATCTGCCGAGTCCACCACCCAACAAGGAGGCGTGATCCCACTGATGTTTCCGTCTCAAAACCGCCACTAAAGTTCTGCTTGAACCCATGGAGTTGAGACAAAATATAGGTAAATCTTAAGAGTGGAGCCATTCTGCTGTGCAAAGCCGTGCAAAGCAGTGTCTACTTACTTTACAATTACGCAGCTATTGGCTTTGCATAGCAGTATTGTACTATTATAACATGTCCCCCATGTATCAGTAGCATCCCTAATTTAGATGCATGGTTATCCATGTTCAAGAATGAAACGTGAAGCAGGGTGCGCTATATTGCCGTGCAAAGACAAAAAGTAGTATCTGCTCACTTTACAATTGAGCAGCTACTGTCTTTTGGCTTTGCAGAGCAATATTGTACTATTATAACGTATCCCCCTGTATGAGCAAGGAATGAGTAACAGCCCTAATTTAGATGCATGTTTATCCAAGTTCAAGAATGAAACGTGAAGCAGGGTGCACTATGCTGCTCTACAGCGACAAAAGGCAGTATCTGCTTACTTTACAAGTAAGCAGATAATGCCCATTTCTCTCGCATTGCAGTATAGCGTAATTAGGATACACCAGTGACGGCTGAGCGGATGACACTCGGAGTCGTCTATCCCAATGTGGTGTCAATTTGTTGAGTAGTAGGATGGAGGAGTGTTTGTGGAGTCGGTGGATTGTCGGTGTCCGACCCATATGTTACAGGAGTCACAGGTTGATCCCGGCTAATGGTCAGCCTTCAGGGACGGTAATGGCGGTGGTCACGACACCCCGGTGAAGACGGGATACTGATCCAATGGTGTTTCGTTGTTGAGCCAGCGTTGCAGACGCTTGGCCAGCATCAAAACAACATTGGTTCAGCGCCTCGTGTCACAGTATGTGAATTATCATATATTCCTTTTCACTTTAAAATAAAAAGCGAAACAACCAGCGGACAAAATTGAGTAGGGTAAATATTATCTCGTCAAAAAGTAAACGCTTTTGCTGAGAAATCATACATGTATATTAATTTACAAAAAAAAATGTTTAATTAGTTGTGCTGTGTGGTCTTATATTTTATGGATCGGAACAAAACGTGGAAAACCATCATAAGCTGATTTTGTAGACCTGACATAATAAAGTGTCTAGCTACATAAAATTTAATAGAAGTGCACAGTATTTCAAGCTAAAAAAGCTAAGGTCAGTAGTGCTAGTATAGGCCTATATCTAAATATGGAATCAAGTGGAATAATAAGGTTATTAATCTCACTGATAAAGACTTTAAAACCCTAAAAGGAGAATAGATATGTACAATATCTGGGTGATCATTTACAATAATCAGAGTAAAACTTGGCATTCTTATAATTAGCTAATGATGACTTGATTGTCATTTCCGATAGCTCTCTTCATGATGGGGATTGCAGAAATAAATGGATTTTCTCCACTCCCACAGCCAGAAATGACACTTCATTGTCTCTATTGGAAAAAAAACTAATTCGCAAAAACATTGGCCCTGTTAAAATTAGGCGAACCTGATATAGTGATGTGTATCATTTATAAATCATTTATCAATGTATGTATAATGATAAAATAATGACGTGTAGCTCATGATGTCATCTCTATATATAATACCGCCGTAACTGATGGCGTCAAGGCAAATGGTTGATACACGTTAGTCCTGTTCTGATAGAACCAGCAGTGCTGCCTTTTTCCACAAAAACACATTAGAGTGGAATTATTAACCCTGTAACCTCCAAATTATTCAATCTCAATTTTCACCCACTTGAAGTTGTGTCTCGCTGACGCGATCCACAACTTCAAGTGAGTGAAAATTATGCAGATTTGACAAAATGTAGGCCAACTGTTTTCAAATATTGCTGATTGATGTCACATTTTATCTTAAACATATTTAAAATGTGCTAATAAAAAATGAAACCCCGAATATATGCGGCACCGGCGGTTAAAGGGTTAATTCACATCAAATTCAAAAGCAGTAACTGCCAACTTTTCAAGTGAGCAGTTACTGATGTTTACCTTTGCACTGCCATCTACATGTTGTGTGTTGCTGACGTGTGCTTCTCCAGACATGTTTTATTCATCCCAGAGAAACCGTCCAGAAAGGACAGAGATAAAAAGATTAGACACAATCCTCCTGACAATGGACGAATCTATGCTTCTCTGCAAAGGCAAAATGTAGTATCTGCTTATTTGTAAAGTAGGCAGATACCACCTTTTGGCTTTACATGGCAGTATTGCCTAGCACAGCGCTGCCTATTACGTTACTAATCGGCCCAGGGTGAACATAATGTATAATGAGTTATGTAAAATGTAAAGATGATATATAGTACCACGATATTGGCCAGAATGCAGTAACTGTTTTATATATTATTTGAAAAGTAAGCAGTTACTGCTGTTTGTTTTTGTGTTTTTGTGGTATGGGTGATTATAAAACACTCCTATGTGGTGGATAATTTAGATTTTTTTTACGAAAAATGATTATTCATGTACAATAATTATAAGAGTTTATTATTGTATAATCATATTCTCTTTCTTGCATCCAGTATATTCGGCATGGCTGATGTTCACTAATTTAGTTATTCACGACTATAATGCATTTAAAAATATTACTTTTTTCATTTTTCTTCCACGACTATAATATTTTTTTTTTTTAAATATTACTTTTCTCATTTTAATATCCATGTCATCAATCGATTGTCTTGAATGCAAATACACCTTAATTAGGCCCAATTTGCGCGATTATTATAATAATTACGTGTTATCGTGTCTTTATCAGTCCGTTGTAAATATCAATTACGGTAGACGATTTTACTCATCACTTTTTCTCTTTTTTATTGTCCAAATATTTAACTTATTACCAGAAACATAAAAAGAGAGCGAAGATAACGAAGCAGATATACGTTTATTAGTCATAATATGTGCGCATTACTAAAGCATCATAAATACCTCAAATCACTATTAAAAATGGTCAGCGGCTGCTTCGTGGGATGACATAAAAAAAATCAGATTTTTATCAACATTTACAAGAATCCAGAGAAAACCTAAACAAGCTATTTGTACACCTAAACAATGGTCGAATGTTAGCACAGCATTGGGCCACACGCTGGTGCCATCGGGCTAGCGCTAGGCAGACAATCGGTGCTGTAGGGGATACGACACTCTTTCTCGTTCTCCCACCAATTAACTTGCTATGCATGTTTTATCATGCCGTCTGAGACGGTGGATATTTGTGGTATAAGGTGTTGTACTATGCATAAAGTTATGTTTACATGGCAATATACGACTTGGAAATAAAATAAAACTAGTTTAATCAGTGCTGTTCGATTTTTTATGATTTTTTGTATTTTTAGTTGAGACCAATAGGTTATATAACTTCATATACATTATTTTTCCAAAACTGACATGTCGACATTTTAATGTCTCCGGAAACCAATATGACAAAAACCAACTGATAAAATTTCAAAGCAGCATTGGGTTGACGTCTTGTGTTTCCTGGGTGGTACATCTGTGTGCAGATCGCTGATGCTCCGCCAGCATTGTGCCAGCAGGGTGAGTGTTGGACTTGAGTACGTCGGCCGCTAATCATGGTTTATTAACCCTTTAGCCACCAAAATAATTGGAATTTTCACTCACTTGAAGTAGTGTCTCGCTGACGCGATTCACTACTTCAAGTGAGTGAAAATTATTTGGATTTGACAAATTGGATGTTAACTACTTTGCTGATTGATTTCACGTTTCATCTGTAACATGCTTAAAACGTGGTAGAGTAGGGTGGGGCAAGGCGCCCCCTCTAAGGTCACAGCGTCCTACAGCTGAATATATTGCTCATAATAAAGAGTTATCCAATGCTCACAAATAGGCATATGAGGGGAACATAAAAAATGATAAAATAATTATTCCAAGTTATTTGCTAAGATATTATGAGCGGTAATGTATAATGACAGAAAGGGGCATCTTACCCCACACTTGGGGCAAAATGCCCCGGGGGGCATCTTACCCCAGGGATAAGGGGCATCTTGCCCTTTATACCCGAATTGAGTGAGTTGGGTAAGTTGGGTGGTTGAGTGAGTTGAATGAGGTGAGTGAGTTAGGTGAATTGAGTGAGCTGGGTGAGTTGAGTGAGTTGGGGGAGTTTCAGTGAGCTGGGTGGTTGAGTGAAGTGAGTGAGTTGGGTGAGTTGAGTGAGTTGGGTGAGTTGACTGAGTTGGATGGTTAAGTGAGGTAATTGAGTTGGGTGTGCTGAGTGAGTTGGTGAGTTGAGTGAGTTGAGTGAATTGGGTGAGTTGAGTGAGTTGAATGAGGTGAGTTGAATGAGGTGAGTGAGTTGGGTGGTTGAGTGAGGTGAGTGAGGGAGTATATGAATGGATGAAGCAATGAATTGGTGAATCAATCAATGAATGGATAGATGGACGGACAAATGAAATGAATGGATGGACGAACTAGAGATGTGTTTTCGCTATTAGGCAAAAAACGAATGCATCATCCTGCATTTTAATCGACGCAATATCTCCGGACTGATAACAAAAAATGGTCGCCATTTCTAGAAAATCAATAACAAAAACCTTTCCATTTCATGGGCAAGCAGGTAAATGCTTAGTATACAAAATTACGAGTTATTCGGACTACCGGATCACGCGCTCACAGGAAAATCAAAAATTACAGGTCTTTTTATGAAAATCACTTAATCGTGACGAGAAGGTTTTCATTCCGTGGTCAGTCAGGTAAGGGCCTACGAGTGATTCGGATCAGTGGTTATTGAGATAACGCGTTCAGTGTCTGAAAAAGTTGAAAATGGCTGTCATTTTTGTGAAAATCACTGAACCGTGAACCTTTTCATTTATAGACCAGAGAACTCAGAAGTAAGTGCCTGCACATAAAATCACTAGTCATTCGGACCAGCGGTTCGTGAGATAACGCGTTCACAAATTCCGAAAAGTTAAAAATGGACGCCATTTTTATGAAAATCACTGAACCGTGACCAAAACCTTTTCATTTCGTGGTCAGGCAGGTAAGACATACAAAATCATGATTAATTCGGACCAGCGGTTCTTGAGATAACGCGTTCATAAGGTATCGATAGGTTAAAAATGGCCGCCATTTTTATGTACCATGACGAAGACCATTCCATTTCGTGGTCAGGCAGGTAAATGCCCACATGTATAGGCTACCAAAAATCACGAGTGTTTCGGACCAGCGGTTCTTGAGATAACACATTCACAAATCTGGAAAAGTTAAGAATGGCCGCCATTTTTGTGAAAATCACTGAACCGTGACGAAAACCTTTTCATTTCGTGCTCAGGCAGGTAATGGCTCACATACAAAATTTTATCAGCGGTTATGTATATATCGCGTTCTACTAAACACTATAATGAATGAATGTATGAATGAATAATTGAATGAATGAATGAATGAATGAATGAATGAATGAATGAATGAATGAACGAACGAACGAACGAACGAACGAACGAACGAACGAACGAACGAACGAACGAACGAACAAACGAACGAACGAACGAACGAACGGCCGAACGGTCGGATGGATGGATGGATGGTTGTATGGATGGATGGATGGACGGATGGATGGACGGATGGATGGATGGATGGATGGATGGATGGATGGATGGATGGATGGATGGATGGATGGATGGATGGATGGATGGATGGATGGATGGATGGATGGATGGATGGATGGACGGATGGATGATGGAATGGATAAATTGATAGATGTAAGGACACATAAATGGATGGATTGTTAGATGGATTAATGTATGAATAGATGGATGGATTATTGGATGGATGGACTAATGAATGGTTGAATGAATGAATGAATGAATAAAAAGATGGACAGAGTGAGTGAGTGAGTGAGTGAGTGAGTGAGTGAGTGAGTGAGTGAGTGAGTGAGTGAGTGAGTGAGTGAGTGAGTGAGTGAGTGAGTGAGTGAGTGAGTGAGTGAGTGAGTGAGTGAGTGAGTGAGTGAGTGAGTGAGTGAGTGAGTGAGTGAGTGAGTGAGTGAGTGAGTGAGTGAGTGAGTGAGTGAGTGAGTGAGTGAGTGAGTGAGTGAGTGAGTGAGTGAGTGAGTGAGTGAGTGAGTGAGTGAGTGAGTGAGTGAGTGAGTGAGTGAGTGAGTGAGTGAGTGAGTGAGTGAGTGAATGAGTGAAATATTAGAAGCTAGTCAGTCACAGTCAGTCGGTCTGAATCAGTGATAAAAGAACGCCTAGTGCGTGAACGACAGTCCCATCTACAAACACATTTTAAATTATTAATTTTAATTATTAATATTGTCTGTTGGGGTAAAACGCCCCCATAACTGTGGGGCATGTCGCCTCTGGGCCTCTTGCCTCATCATAAGGGGGGCGTCTTACCCCATCTAGAGGAGTTTAACAAACACTCTGCATTGCGGCATAATCTATATCTGGGCAAGACTGTGACCACACACAATGGTAGTGAACATTTTATTCTAGCAGCATTGTGACGGCCATGTCTTAGCGGTGTTTTTTGTGAATTAAGAGGACCATGCAGCGGTTGTTGTTTTTTATTAAAAAAGGTGTTCAAAGTAGTAAATATGAATGCATACCATGTAATTCTCTCGAGAATCAACTGTGACCCGGCGGGAAAATAGAAGCAACCAAAGGAACACTTTAAAATACGGAAGAGCGTGCTCTATTTATGACGTCATACATTATGACGTAGGGGGCATCTTACCCCAAGGGGGCGTCTTGCCCCACCCTACTCATAATGTGTTAATAAAAAATAAAAAAATAATATAATCAGGACCAGCGGATAAAGGGCTTTGATCCTTAAATATAGACTTTAGACGTCCGAACCTGACGTCTGTAGTCAGATTCGAACGACTAAAGTCGATCCCCACACTGTAAGAGTTAACATATTTATGCTGGTCGTAGACCCATAACACATAGGTATTCAAATGAAGCGGAAAGAACTGACCAAGACATTTATAATGATTTCAAATTGAAATAACCCTCTGGTCAACATGGTTTATATTGAAATATGTCAGCGCTTTGAGGGTTAAGGAGGTTATTTAATCGGTGCCCGGTGCGGGACTCGACCAGGTGACCCGCCGGAAGTCCCGTGATTAACTACCCGCTCCTTATTCACCAAGCACCAGACACCGAACGAAGGTTGGTTGAATGTTGGGCCAGCGTCGGCGACTCTGGTCCAGCATTGATCCAACCTTGGTAGACGCGTTCAGGTGTCCACTGGTTGTCCGGTAGGACACAACCAGCTCCAACGCTGCTGCAAGATCCGGTCCCTCGTGTGACGTCACGTCCGGCAACATTTGCAACGCCGGCCCGGAATCGAAGCAACGCTGGCAAAAGGTTACCCTGGATGTTTACGTCCATAAGATCAAGGTCGATCCCGGTAGAAATTTACGAGCATCTGACGGGATGTTAGAAAAATGTGGGAGAACATGGATCAAAGCCAATCTTGATATTAAGCATCGTGACTAGAAAAATATACAATTGCAATATGTAGGGAGATGAATAGAATAAATCAAAGTATCAAAATAATTTGTACAAAACTATAAAAATCTCACCCATTCGTTCACCAAAATTACTTTTCAAAAACATACAACGAAATATACATGTATATCTTTATCCAAATGTTACACTCGGGTATTATTCCAGGGTATCTAGCAATAATGCTAGGATGAGTCGTCTTATAAAAACGTACTTATTTATTAAAAAATATCTTCAATGTTTCATTTATCGAAATATATTTTTAAAATATGATATAACCAGACTGAGTACCTGCATGCTATATATGAGCATTTTGAAATACATTATAAATGTCAACACGGTTCTCGTCAAAAACATTCAGTAGGGTTTGTAGCATCATTGGAATTAATTGACTACTCTAATCATGTGTGTTTTCATTGATTTGACCCCATCTATCAGGACATTTTAATTGGGGAGTTTGAATTATAACATAGCGACTCATCAATCAAACTCTTACAAATTTATCATTCAAATAAAAAAATGTATTATTTGGAGGTCATGGTATTTTTTATTTTGATGGTGCTTTTAATTCGATAAAAAACTGGTGTGCTGCAAGTTTCAATAGTGGGACCGCTTTTATATAGTATGTAATTATGTATATTAAAGCAATACGATCAGGCCGAAATCAACAAAATTCATCATTTTTTATTTTGACTCCTTAATATGTCCATAAAATGTGAACATGTCCATTGACTAGAACTGCCTAAGTATTTTAAATTTTGGGCAGCTGTGGCAACGTAGCGGGTTTGACGAAAGCTCCGTCTATCAGTTATTCCTGTATTTCTTATTCTGGACATGCATGTTTGAAATTAAATATCGTCCGATAAATTATTTCTCTTTTAACTGGTGAAAGTGCAATACAAAATAAAAAATACCTTTCAGAATTCTAGTCTATGGACATGTTTACATATTATGGACATATCAATTAAGGAACCAAAGAAAACATGATGATTTTGGCCTGATTGTGTTTCTTTAGGGATCAAGTGTTTTCTTCACTTCGTACTATTTGCGAATGGCCCATAAATTATTATTGGTAATTTAAACTAGAAGGGAATTTTGACTTTTCAAGCAACAAAAATGTTTGGACTAGGTTTTATGAGTTTTTTGTTAGCCACTCTGAATTGTGTTGGGTTATTTTGATTATGACAGATTGATTGGAATTTTGCTTGTGTGTTTTTTGGCAGCCATTTTTAATGGGAATTTTAGACTTTTCAGAGATCAAAAGTCCCCAATGAGCCTTTGTACTTTTAAATAGATATATATTTCTTTGTCAAATGGATTCGTATTCAGAGTGCCCAGTTTTGATTATTATATGTAGGGCTGCTCTAAGGGTGTCTGTGTGGAGTCGCCTATAACAAAAGGCCTCTATTGACTGGTCAAGAATCCAATGAATGGGCTTTACCCGACATATACATCATTGAACCGACATCGATCTACATAGTGATCTAGAATATCCTGAATAAATCTGGAAGAACAGCTGTGAATTCTTAAAAAGATGTAGCACACCTTTACAACTCTTAAGGATCATTGTGCCATAGCATAAAACTTCAACACGTAAGGATCATTGGGCCAAACTTTGAAGTCGATTGGGTAAAAACTCAAGTAGAAGTAGCCCATCAAAATTTGACATTGATCCACATAGTGATCTAGAAGATCCTGAATAAATTTGGAAGAACAACTGGGAATCCTTAAAAAGATATAGCACACCTCTTCAATACCTAAGGATCATTGTGCCAAGGTTTGAACTTGATTGGATGAAAACTCCAATTTTTTGACATAGAGGTATAAAAACGGAAAAGAACCAAAAAAAACTGAATTGTCAGCACAGTGACGTTTGAAGGTGTAGATAGTGACATTATTATGTTACAAAACTAAACTAGACAAAATTTAAAATATCTCTTATTCGATATTTTCCCTCAGGTCTATAGGTCCCAATTGATTCTTATGTTATCAAAGTCTATGGTTACCCTCCCCAAACTACCTTATATTCCAGCTCCGTGTTCCCTACTGCACTAACTTTATGACAAAATATAACATAGATTGCAATGTATGTGTCCATGTCTTGTATAATTTGGAGCATATCTGGGCACGCCCACCACTAATATTGATATTATCCTAACTGATTATTTTGATTCTTTGTAAAAAGTCTTTGTTTTTGTAACGGATATTTATCTATTCTTGAGGCGTTCGTAGAGCTCGTAAACATTTCAAAGACCTTTCTATGAACTTCAGAACGGAATCTGAAGGTTTTTTTCACAAGATATATCAAATTATTCAACACGATACAACTAGGCTGTACAAAAAAAATACTATCGTGATAGATGATGATGTACAGTGAAGTTATGTGATGCACGATTATACAAATGTACACGTAATCCTATAGATAAATAATCACATAAATGAAGTCTGAAATTTATATTTTCACAAAAAAAGATATCACACATTAATTCCCACTCTTATCAAAATAACAGTTATATTGCACAACATTTGAATTGAAATATCTGGAGGCGTGAGCGCTTTGTCTGATTATATTAATCTTATCAGATTGTCTGATCAGATTAATCTGATCAGACTATCTAATCGGATTAATGCGATGTCCGATCGGACATAGATCTGATAGTGTGAACTGATATTTAGCTGTGCATATTGGCGTCGATCCTGTTAACCCTTGCAACGCTGAAATATTTTTGCATAAACCATGCGGACCAAAGGTTTTCTTCGATTTAAAATCATCACAAATATCTTAGTTAGCTCCCCCCTTCATTTGAATACCTATGTTTTGGGTATACGGCCATTATAATATCTTAAATTCTTTCAGCATGGAAACTGTCTTTAGACGTCATAATCTGACGTCTGTAGACGTCAGATTCTGACGTCTAAAGACGGTCCCCGCACTGAAAAGGTAAATCCAGCGGGGGAACACAGCAAAGTTAACCTTGGTATCGCCAGCTGATGCGAACCAGTATGACCGTTGAGTGGACAGCATCGTTTTAACCACTTGACTCCCTCGCTTGTATCGCTTCTCCCTTTGCATCAAGTGGGCGATTAGGTTACATTTTATCTGATGCTGTTCAGCATTATGCCGCGCCAACCCATACGACGGTATCTGCTTACTCTACAAGGGAGCAGATACTCCCTTTTGGCTTCGCAGGGCAGTATTATGTCGACAGATTTTCAGCAGAAGTCTACATTTACTTACCCTCCCAGTATTATTCATTATCTCTCGCATAAACACCGAGGTATCGTGTTACTAAGATTAACTGTTTGCGCTGATTTGTGTTTAGCCCTTACAACGCTGAAATATTTTGTACAAACCACAGAGACCAAAGAGTTTTTTTCAATTTGAAATCATCATAAATGTCTTAGTTAGCTCTTTCCGCTTCATTTGAATACCTATGTTAAGGGTATACGGCCATTATAAATATTGTATTTCTTTCCGTGCGGGGACCGTCCTTATACGTCAGAATCTGACGTCTACAGACGTCAGATTGTGACGTATAAAGACGGTCCCCACACGGAAAAGGTTAAAACACACCCCCTCCCATCTTAGCAAACTTGAAACGTCGTATCAATGATGTTCTAATGCTGGGAAAGCGCTAATAGGTAGACGCCTTAATTTACTGCAATTGGCGACATATAATGTTTCAATTAATAATTTAAGTTACAGGCCACTCATTTTCCTGCGGTAATTTGGATATTTTTTACATGCTGTACTCTCTTAAAGCAAACTATTTTCTCGCTAATCATAGCCCCATTTCGCGTTCAAGCTACGTCAATATGAGCTGATAATTAAAGGGGCATAATAAAATATAAATCAGGAAATTTATTTTAATTGAAATATTCATACATGTCTAACCGCACTATAAAATTACCAATATTTAATACGCCCATTCCACCAAACACAATACTTTGTACAGGCATTGCAATGATCTTGGTACTCTGTTTGCGAAATTAGACCAACAATGGGTCAGCTCGTCGTGCTTGTTGGTTACAAAAAAACTACCTAAGTATCTTATTCCACGCCTATTTTAATAGCTGAGGAATGCCAGGCGATGACTATCTTATTGTGTTCGTCGCTGTCAACAAGAGTATTATTTTTCATTCATTGAAGCTGACATTGCTTGCGCAATTGCCAGCCTCAAATGAAGAAAAATATCCCAAACTATTGAATCGAAATTGATTTATTTTAGAAAAAGTATTGACTGCTGTCATTTCTCAAACCTGACCAGAAATTCTTAGTCGAAGAAGATTTTTATAGGCATACATGTCGTCCCCTTGGATATGAAAGGGTGTATCTGCCACTTGGCAAAGTGGCAGATGCACCCTTTTATATCCAAGGGGACGATGTGTAGAGATCAGAAGGAGGACTGGTGAGTTAGTTTACCCCCCCCCCTCTCCAGTGCTATGTTTTCATTGTCTGATCCTGGTACCAGTTCTGGATTACTGGTTTGCTTACATTATCATAAGTACCCGTCAAGTACCGGGTACTTTGTGAGGCGTATTAGTTACAGGGATCAGACTGGCCGACGTGCCTGTTATACTTACTATGTCAGTACTACGGCGTCCTGCAAAAACGCCATCCGTGTTTGCTGGGTATATGTGTGTGGAAAACATAAGATGATGATCTAATGTTTGCCCAGTTTTGAGGACGCTGGGCCAACATTAAGCCAGCATTATGTCGATGTCTTTTATTTTCTGGGATAGGGTAATTCACATAAAAAGTAACAACCTGCTACGAGGAAGATACGAGAACCATATAATACTCCTCTACTCGTAAAGACGATGTTTATGTCAGCATTGACCACACATCCTCTGTGTAACGTTCTAAGCAATGGTATAAATTTTCTGGAAAAAAACATAATCTATCTTCCCCTTGGATACGAAAGGGTGTATCTGCCACTTTGTAAAGTGGAAGATACACCCTTTCATATCCAAGGGGGCGATATATTGATGCTCTTGTGGCTACAGGTAGTGGATTCCAAAGTGCATGAGCTAACTTAGAAAATGTTGTTTATTATACTAGTACTATTACGAGCTTGTAATTGATTATAAGAACATCACTTCAAAATAAAAATAGCAATATGCTGATTTTATTAATTCTGCTCTCACAATATATAAACTTTACACAACTTTCAGCAGACTATTATGCTGAGTACACCGCGTTGTTACGACATTGGGCTAATGTCGTTGACAATATGTGTTACGTGATATGACCAGCTGCCCCTGATAACTCTGAGATCTCTAGTACAGCAGTATTGACTGGCCTCAGGCGACATGGAGTGAGCCGCCCCCCCCCCCCCAGAAAAAAGAAGAAGCCTGAATGACATAAAAGGTTCCCACGAATCTCATTTATCATAGTAGGAAATCCTATCCTGTCATACAGTCAAGTGTGCTCGGTGATAGATGAAGAATAAAAGTAGGGTGAGGTGGTTGAGGTGGTGGTGGTTATGGTTGTGGTGGGGATTGTGGTTGTAGTAGTTGTGGTTGTGGTGGTTGTGGAGGTTGTGGAAGAAGATGAAGAAAGAAGGAGATGATGAGGTAGGAAAAGAAGAAGGAAGGGGAGAAAGAGACGAAAGAGAGAAATTAGAAGGATGAAGACTGGGAGGAGGAGAGGAAGATGAGGAGACGCAGGAGAAGGAGAAGAGAAGAAGGCTCAGAAAGAGAAGGAGGAAGAAGGAGAGGATGACACGAAAGAGGAGGAAGAGGAGGAGGATAAATGTATGAGAAGGGAGGTAATATAAAGGAGTGAGAGAAGAAAAAGGAAAATAAGGAGGAGGGGAGGAAAATGTGAAGGAGAACGAAGAGAAGGAGAGTAAATGAGGAGGAGTAGGAGGAAAGAAGAGCAGGAGGAAGAAGAGGAGAATGACATCGAGGAGGAGGAAAAAGAAAAGGAAATGGAGGGGGAGGAATATTGATATCCCACAGAAAACTGAATTCAATTTGACGTTAAAAAAATTGTTGTGAATAGTTGAGATGGGCCCCTGATTATTATCATAGTATCACAAAAATTGATTGCTATCATAGTAGTAGTAGTAGAAGTAGTAGTAGTAGTAGTAGTAGTAGTAGTAGTAGTAGTAGTAGTAGTAGTAGTAGTAGTAGTAGTAGTAGTAGTAACTACAAGTAGTAGTAGTAGAGGTAACAACAATAACACTAGTCATTAACAGCAAGAACAGCAACATCAGTAGTAATCACAAACTAAAAAGCAACGTGGTATTTTTGATAGATAACAGCAACTCATACTAAAAATAAGAAATTAGTAGAAAAAAAGAAGAAGACTGTGGAGTTGTAATACCAGACACAAAGCGATCTTTTCTACTATTACTGATCAGAGACACACCCAAGACGAGGATATATTGTCCGACACTGCTTGCTGGAAACTAAAATAACCTGACCTGGTTACTGCCAAACATCTAAAATACGTCCCTATAATGCCAACATGACAAAGGTTCAATCTGCCTTGGAAAACTAATTATCAGATCTTCAGTGATTTAGTTATCACCAGGTGACACCACCGTAGCCCACGCATGTTAATTAAGTAAGTTTTCCCTACGTCGTTTTAATGCTGGGCCAGCGTCTGCGACGCTGGTTCAGCATTAAAACAACATCAGGTCAGCAAGTTGTGTTTGCTGGGTCACGGATCATAATTCGGGAGAGAACTTCCACTGTATTTATTAGTTGGTAAATGTCAGATCAGACCATCTTGGGTGAATGGTCTTCCATAAAGGTTATGTGGGCCCAGCCATGTTTAAAAATAAATATCGCACAACCGGAAATTCAGATTGAATACCCCCTGGTGAGCGATTTATTGAAATATTAAACACACAGCAGCATTATGATTGGATAATCTGCATTACTCCAGAAGTATAATTGATATGTCTAGATTGTAAGACCACCGGGTGCGATTTTTTTCAGCCTTGAGCATTTTCTTTATTTGCCGAATTTGGCGGCCATTGCTGAAGATCTTGTTTTCGCTCATAACTCATTGATCGCTTGTAATAGAACCACAAGTGGGGTGTCTAAGCCCATGTTTGGATGGTCAAAAATTACAATAGTACGATATTAGAACGATATTAGGTAAATACTTAAACATCTCTGCTACTATAGGGATGCGTATAGTGGTTAGTAGTTTTCTGTTGGCCCCGGCGCCGCCGCGGGCATACACAAATCAATTTAGCTATAACTAATGGTTTTTTTTCACAAATATGACATATGTGCCTTCCCATACTTTTTAGCACCGAGCCATATGCCAAAATATAACCAATGCAAAAATGTTTAATCGTGCAAAAATTGCATCTGTCTGTTTTCTACTATTAACATCCTACTGGAGCGACCTGTGCAAAAACACATAATTGCAAGGTAAGGTCCATAATTATGGTCTGTCACCCAACTAAATATAGTCTGGGAAAACTCCGCCAAAGCGTGTAATAGGGTCCACACAAAATGTTTTTGCATTTTTGTGATGTAAAATATGTCTAGATGCAAAAACTGGATGATGCCACCCTGGCATCCTTGAGCGTTTTGAGAAATATGCAAATTAGTGCGGCCATTACCGGAAAATCTATTTTCTCCGATATCTCTATGACTTGGCATTATATCACCACAAAATTTGTTCCTATACCCATGTTTTCATGGTCAGGGAATACGAAGGAAACGTTAAAAATGACCTAACACTTGAAATAAAAAAATAGAGAATATTGTAATTTTATTTAAAGAACATCCAAGCCAATCAAGCATCCTGAAAACTTGTATACATCAACTTACATGACAAATAAAAGCCAAGGATTACTTGATGCAATGTATTTTTTTCTTCAATACACTTATGTTAGGAACCAAAGTGTGATATAATTGATTGATTTTCCAAATACAGTAATAACGCTTAAAACAATGGTGGTGCAGTTTAATCGCTTAGTAAGCATGAATTTTACAAGTAAGCGGAATTGTGATGATGACATTGCTGCAATATTGATTTGTTTTAGAGCTTGAAAAGTAACGCTCAAATATTTGTATTCGGCATATTGTGTTCTTAGTCATCTCCCTCGTATAATTCACTAGTTTGTGCGGTTTTGTAACTCTCATTGCCGCATACAGCTTCACCATGGCAGGCACACAACACTGTACAGGATAGCTTAGCAACTGAGCATCTACACGAACATGGGGTCTGAGAAGAACAACCACATCTGATAAGCTCCAATACCTCAGGTGGAGCCAATGTAACGTCAGGGGGCAGAGTGATTGGTACTAGTGACTTCGAGACTACGTCACGTTCACATCCGTACTTCGTGGGTTCAAGCTCTGGTGGACGAGAATCATTAGCAGATTTCCATATGGCAGTTTGGATGTGTGCCCTTAGAACATGTAGTTCAAATGCTTCCTTAGTTGGCGGCAGGGACTTCAACTTAGGTGCTTTCGTTAACTTTGGCTTGGCCCAATCATCTGCACGTACCAGTGACATATTTACACCATTCTTGCAGCCATAACATGCAGCAATGAACTGAGTACATTCTGCAGTAATATCATCCAGCGTTGTATTCACCTCACCTAGCTTTTTTATTTGCCGACCCCCAAGTAATGCCTTGATTACCGTACCTTTTCCTATGCCATACAGTTGTCCCACAGTATCACAACCTGAAATTGCATGCGCAGCCAAGAGTTGGGAGATTATAGGCCCATGTTTCTTAGACGTTGCTGCAATGTCTACTGACATTCTGTTAGAGCTAGTACTTTCCATTGTAAGAGTACATGTTAGGTGACAGTGCACGTAATAGTAGAGGAGCAGGGCAAAGGCATCGGTATCATCACATAGAATGCTGATGCAGCTTATTCCATTGGTGGCTAACTCGAGCATCTGCTGAACGATGATCACATCTGCTTCTTCATGAAATGTTTTAAAGTCATTGCGATTGATTGCGATGCCCTTGAAAACTTCAACAGGGACAACCTTCTTGCCGGTTATCACAAGTCTGTGTGCATCTTGTACATGTTCTGCCTGATATATTTCCACAAGCTGCTCACATATGATGTCAATCAATTGGATCTTGTTTTCCGTCACTGTCAACACAACTTTTTGTGGGGGCAGTGGAGTTTGAAGACTCAGTTTATGACCAGCTCGTGCAAGACGTGCCCCACCTTTAATACTGTAGCTAACATATCTATCAAAAACCAAATAGATGTCGCATTTTCTAGTCTTGGTCGATAAATAGCTGGCAAAATTGTGTACATAGTCGTAAACAGTACCTTTGCTTGGCCAATTAATTATCCATAGTATTGCGCAGCCATCCATGATGGTGGCTTGAGGTTCATGTGTAAGTCTACAGGGTACTTCCACTTGCAGTTTGTTCTTGAGAGTATATTTTGTTGTTGAGAGTCTCATTATACCTGTTTCATCAAGCATTGATGTTGGTAGGGGTGCTAGTTCGTGATGCAGTACTTTATCAAGCTGAATACCCTGTGATTGATGAAGTCCAAGGACTCTATTGTAGATAAGGTTTGCATCAACAACGCGAGTAGATCCAACTTTCAATGCCTTTCTATTGACAGACATGGTCACAATTTTTTTGGATATTGTGCTGTTGAAACCATCCGGCAGACTTTCTTCAAATTCCCTGAGTTGCGCTTTTCCAATCTGAACTGACAATCCTGCAATAACAGTGCCCCGGGCTACTCGATCTGCCAGTCACTATATTAACGAGTTCATCTTGATGATCAGTTGAATCCAATAGGCCCATGTCATTTTCCGAAAACAATAATAAACAAGCCATTACATCATTGACAAACATAATATTTTTATTGTGAGAACATTATACGTCCCTGCTCTGTAAAGCCAAAAGGCAGTATCCTCTTACTTGTAAAGTAAGCAGATACTGCCTTTTGGCTTTGCACGGCAGTATACTGCAATTTCCTTATTATTGACACACTCGTCTTTTCAGGTACGTCCCTAATTTCTTTGTCACATTCATTTTTTTATTTTCAATCAAAAATGACTTTTAGAGGCCGGGGGGCTAAAAAACAAAAAGTAGATGTCTGAATAGATCCAGATTCAGATGAATTTGTTTGATCAAACAAAATACATAGTAATACAGGGAATATTATAAAAAGAAAAAAAATACTTAGACCAAAGAGTTAAGTCTATATTTCTAGAGCTAGATTTAGCTAAAACCTCAAATGACATTTCTCATTATACAGTTGCACACTGTCAAAGAACATCTAGTCGAAAAGGATCAACCGAATATTATTCACGTGTGGCAATGGAATTGGAAAGATATTTATCAAATATTTAAATGTGGTATATATTTGTCACAGTACACTAAAAACTCTTCTCTAAAAATGTATTCCATCTTCTGTCAGTAACATTAGAATCATGTTGAAGAATTGAATTCACCCACTTCAAAACGTAAGAATTATCTTTAAATGTTAATACTTCAAGCGCTAAGTTATCTAATTTAAATTTTCACCCACTTGAAGTTGTGTCTCGCTACCGCGAACTGCAACTTCAAGTGGGTGAAAATTACTCACAGTTGTTTCATTTGAAACCAAACATTTGCAAATCCTGATGTTTAAACATATCATTCATTCCCAGTGACAGTTATTTAACCTGCTAACAGATCTAAAACGAATATTCTCGTGCTGAGCGATTTTCCAACAAATACGAGACGCGTGAAAACAATGATGGTTTAATGTTGGGCCACCGTCTGCGACGCTGGCCCAACATTAAGCCATTATTGTTTAAACGCTCTTGCTTGCTGGGTTAGCCTCGGATGGACATCTATGGCTGTACAAAGCCGTACAGCGCCACACAGTGTATCACCAAGGAACAAGGCCGGAGAACAAGGCCCTGGTGCAGTGGCTAAAGCCTGCTTGGAAAGTCGGAGATAGCGGGCTCGAGCCCCGCATTCTGGCCTTCAAGTTTTAAAAAAATGTTTCTTCCCCGCTCTCTCGTAAAGATTCAATATTGTGGGGAGCTTTTCATGGCGGAGAGTTAGCGTGCTCGGCCTCAGACCGCCAGGGCTCGAATATCGAATCTCGTGTCTGGAGGGCAGTGTCATCTCATTCATCTCACCATTCTCATGAGGTTCTCCTGGCCCAGTTTAGCCTATTATGTGCACAAAGGTGGCATAAAACCCCATTCATTCCATTTCACCAAGAAACATTTTTGGTATCTGTGTCACTATCACAGAGAATCACAGTACAGCCAAGACAGTACAGCTTTTCGGGCCGTGAGACCATCTTCTTGTATATGAATGGTAGAAAATAAACGTTCGCCGCTGGTCTCCAAAACGGTCGGAGAGCCTTAAAATAATGTATTTTCAAGTCGCCTAACCAATTTGAGCGTGTGATTTTATTGCGTTTCAGGGTTATTTAATTATGTTACATATCTTCACTTTCAATTGTCTTCCAACTGTCATGCAGGGTGGAAATTCAAATTGTATAACTTCACAGTAATTACAAAACATTTGTATGACATTTTTACAACGCCGGCCCGACATCTTCGATGTTGGACCAACATGTACAAATGTTATACAAGTGCTTTTGTTTACTGGGTTAGCGGGTGAAGTGTTGAAGATTACATCACGATGTAATAAATTAAAGGTAATTGATTGGATGACATTGTCACCTATTTAGACATAGCTTATGAAATATCACGTATTGTGAAGCATGTCATTATAATGTGTGATTTTATTCGTTGCGAAGTGTGTGAATCGTCTTTCATATTTATTTGATACCAGCTTCCATCTGCTCATGGAAGAGATAGTCATTTCCTTTTTATTTAAAATATCTAAATCATTTAATATATGTTACTTTATCGACATAACTGCCTGTTTTAATGCGTGTCGATTAAATGTCAAGAGCGTTTGCTTTTCAACAGCACTAGGAATATTAGGAAGTGCACGGTAAAGACGTGACGTGACGAAATGGTTATTTCAATGCTGGGCCAATGTCGCAGACATTGGCCCAGCATTGAAACAACGCCGGATGAACGCGTTTGCCGAGGGAGGAGGTGTGTGATCAGAAGAAGAGGAAGTGTGACCCGCGAGGCTCAGGGGGTCATGTCCGGACGAGTGAGATTGAAAGAAATAAATTGGGAGTGGGGGCCGGCGGGGATATAAAAAGCGGATTTTCTGGGCTACGCTTCCGTTGTGGTTAGGTGTCAGCCCGAAGAAGGATGGGGGGATCAAGTGATCGGGCCGATCCAGGTTGTGCATGCATGTCAGGATCAAGTCAAGGATGTGTCTGACCCTTCCATCAATTCTTTTTCCCCAAATCCTGATTCACATTTCTTTTGCTTTGATCTGACCACTCCCGGGGGACTGTCCTGCGCTAAACCTATGGCGTGAAGCTGGTCTGGGTTGTTACCCAGCAAACTCGACACATTGAAACAATGTTGGTTTAATGTTGAGCCAACGTCGCAGACTGTGGGCCAACATTCATCTAATATCGTTTCAATGTGTCGTGTTTGCTGGGTATGTTATGCCTGTATCCCAGAAAACAACAGTAGTTAACCCAACGTTGTTTTATTGTTGAACGACGTTGAACCAACATTAACCCAACATTGGGTCAACGTTTTTCGTTTGCTGGGATAGCTATTTGTTTTGACAGACTGGACTGAGTCAGAATGTTGACAATGCTTAGATCACATCCGATTCTCAATTTAATGGTTTCAGGTTTGATTCCGCGACTGGTACAATTCAGCACTATTTGATTGACTCTCATGCAAGGAGGCTATACCGATGGTGACTTATCAAACTTCTCTAGATCAGTAAATCTTCAGACAAACGAGCTCAGAGGCGCTCAAAACACAATGCATATTTTACGGCAAGTTTGATATTATGACAAGCAATTAAAATTATGTCGACGGGGATTTTTTAGGGGAGGGAGGCAGCGTAAGACTGACCAACAGGTTAAGTTTTCAAGCGGCATAATTCCGCAAACAGGCGGGGTTGACCCAATGTTGTCTCATTGCTGAGCAGCGTAGACAATGATCAACAATTAATTCAAAACTGTGTAGGCTATATCCCAGCAAACACAAAACATTTGTACATTTGTACAATGTCTTCGACGCTGGACCGACATTGTATAAATGTTGGACAGATGTTTTGTGTTTACTAGGATGTCTCGTAACCGTATTCGCTGTTTATTATGAATTTCTCTTTGTGTTTGGGGACAGGGAATTACACAAAGACAAAGTATAGCTACTTGAACAGTTTTGATTTAGTGATTGTTTTTAAATTAATAATACCAAGCCTTCTAAATGTTTTAATATAGGCCTGCAGTCTCGTGACATTAGACGCTTCATACATGTAAGTCATAGTACTAGTGTAAATATTAAAATAATTTTGTCATTAGTGGGCATTCTTCCGCTGTTTAATTATAATATCCTCATGAAAAGGTATACAGCCTTGACACTTCAAACTAGGTGCAAGCTCTACTCTAACAATGTGACAATGCTTGTCATTGTGTGCGATCAGGAGCGTCAGTGAGAATGTGATTAAAGCTAATATGTTCACCTGACATTTTGTATTTATGGGAAATTTTATATCGCCATAAATATAATAAGGGTTCAACGATCTGGAGCAATGTTCTCCATTACCAAACACATGAAAACATAGGAACGTGTGATTTTGCGGTCACTGGTTCACAAAATAATGTGGAATGATCTGCCTCTGGATGTGCGAGAATCACCATTTCTCGAAACATTTAGAAAAAGGCTGAAGACACATTAGACGTCATTTTTTATGTGAGAGTTGAGCCACAAGCGTTTTGACTGTCATGTACATGCAACACACCGCTATATAAGAATTGTTTATTAAAGGGACCCCTTGGGATGAGACATTTTCAATGTTATCAATTTTGAAAATTTAATTTATATGAAGCTATATAACCTACTGATTTTAACTGAAAATACAAAAAAGTCAAAAAACAATTTTAAAGCACTGAAAAAGAGTGAAATAGTTATATTTCCAGGTCGTATATTGCCATGTAAACAAAACAAGTCAGCAATATACAGCACTTTACACCACATATTCCCACGTCTTGAACGGTAAGATCAAAGCAATCGCCGCTAATTGGTGTCTTTTAGTCAGGACATGAGGGGGACACACCTGCAGCACTGATGGTCTGCTCAACGCTGGGCCGACGGCATCAACTTGTGGCCCAATGCTGTGCTAGCATTCAACCATCTTTTAGAAGAACTCATTGTATGTTTGGGTTTTGTCTGGATTCTTTTAAATATTGTTAGAAAATATTTCTAAAAATCTGAATTCGCTGAAAAAAATTAAAGAATGCTCTGTGAGATACACTACTTCATTACAACATTAAAAACGAAAATTGATGTCATCATACTGAGTCGTTTTAATATATATAGTGATGATAAGAAATACATGGGTTGTGGATATTTTTTGTTTAATTGTTATACTCATATATTTCATGCAACATAAATAATAACATGAACAAATTCGTATGAGAATTAAATATGGAGTGTTTTAAAAGATGAAATATCAATCAATCGTTCATTTCAATCGGTCAGCTAGACTAGCGGGACAAACAAGTTTACATTGAAAACTATGTTCGATCGATTTAAAATAAAACTACACGTATTTTAAAACTTGTACTTAAACATAAAAAAATGATATCGTTGCTGTTACCGAGATGTGGTTGAGGCAAAACGAAACAAGCACAGCAATAGCGTATTCCCGATGTATCACCGCCTGGCACTTTTTTTGCATCATGAATCTAGAACAAGCTGGAGATGGTGTTTGTCTCACTTGCTTTGCATCATTCTAAAACCGAAGTTCAAATAATTCATAACACTTGAAGCGATGTGTGTACGAATCACAAATAACTCTTTATCTGATCTGTTTTAACTTTATGTATTGACTTCATTATAACGTTCCTAGATTCTTCAGCTCAAATAATTACATGGAATATAAGATCGCGCGATCGCTGCTTCAGATAATATCATTAACCCTTAACCCTTTCAATCCTGACTTTACAATTGTCATCTACATCCACTACAAGCCGCGAATTGCTGTCGCAATTCTCGACTTGTAGTGGATGAAGATGATTTGGTGTGGTTTTAAAATTAAAGAAAATCACCACGTGTTAGTAAGCCAGTCTCATGGAAATTTTCGTTCTAAAACCCCTAGTTGTAGGAAAATTAAGTCTGTTTTCAGAGATGTAAAATGATGCTTTAATGCATCGTGAGGGCTTTAAGGGTTACAACGCTGAAATAGTTTTGTATAAACCATGGAGACCAAAGGGTTTTTTCAATTTAAAGTAATTATAAATGTCTTAGCTAGCTCTTTTCGCTTTATTTAAATATGTATGTTATGGGTCTACGCCCATTATACACATTTGTACTCTCACAGTTAATGGGTTAGGGGCTACAGAAGTTTATACATGTATACTAATTCATTTATTAATAAGCTTACATATAATGCTTGAACCCCGAAAATTGAAACACTAAAACACAGCATGTAAAATAGAAAAACATGAGACTAGATATAATAATTTTTTTTAAATTATGTCATAGAAATTAATACAGAAGTCGTACATGTCTCCTGTGAGTTCTGATTTACGATGATGATTAAATGAGGAGAATGAATCTTCTGGATATCATCACTGCTGGTATGTTTTCCTGACAATCCCGGTTTTGTAGTGTGCCCTCTCCGGGGAGTGATAAAGCACCTAGCGGTGTTCTTATTGGAGGCTAAAGGCAGCCAGCCTTCCGGATTTGTCTTCTCGCTTGATTCCAACCGGCGCCTGGCGTCCGGCAAGACAAAACTTCAATGCCGAATCCCCGCTGTCCGAGATCACCTGAAAATTCCTCTTATTCAAGGGGCGTCCGGGTGTGCTCGGACTTTATATGAGTCGGACCTTCCCCGAGAGCTCCGAAGATTCCCGGGTCGATAGATTTAATGGCGAGACGCCGACCCAGATGCTGGGCCTACGATTGGACGAGATCTGGATCTCGTCCAATCGTGGGCCTAGCATCTGGATCTGACTCGTTTTGAGGGGAATGGACGCAGTGCAGGAGGGATTTAACGCGTTATTAGGTAGGTGACGCATTACCTCTCCAGGAGGGAGACGCTTCTGTGCAAAGGCCAGGAGTCAAGGTTTGGAATTGGATGCCGCACAGACTGACAATGCGTCTCCGCGTTTCGTCGTGGCAGAGTCGCAGGCTTAATTGTCTGTCTGTAATTATATTTAGTGCCCCAAAATCGTCAAAAAATGTGATGCGGATTTTTGTGAATACCACCTTGATTTTGAAGGGCCGTATCTGTCTCTTTTAACCCTTGAAGCACTGAAATATTTTTATATAGACCAAGAGACCAAAGGTTGCTCTTTTCAATTTGAAATCATCATAAATATCCTAGTTAGCTATTTCCGCTTCATTTCGATGCCTATATTTGTTATGGATCTACGGCCATTATATATATCTTACACTTTCGGTGCGGGGATCGACTTTAGACGTCAGAATCTGATTCTATAGACATCTAAAGCAGATCCCCGCACTGAAAGGGACGTCTATAGACGTCAGATTCTGACATATAAAGTCGATCCCGCGCTGAAAGCACCCTCTGTAGACTTGTCATGCAGATACTCTTTTTAACATGGTGTCATGCGTGATACTCTCTATAAAATGGTGTCCTGCTTTCTAATGAGCCATCACCAAACGCATATGACAACCAGATGGCCAACTCGACCAATCCGAAGCCTACGATATATCGTAACTTGTACGAGAATACGGGCCCTGATTTCAGACGTTAATCACACTCTTGGGTAATCCACTGACGACAGCGAAGTCTGAATAATCTGAGCACGAACAGGGCGGACAATCATGCAAAAGGGTCACTAAACTCCAGCAACATTCCTTTCCAGCTGACCACGAATGCTATAAATTACTGATACCAAGATAGAGATAGAAATAAACCTGAGCCAGAACGAATATAATAACATAGAAGCTGATGCCGTGGGGGATTCCTGGTGACTAGGGACATTATAACCCTTTTAGGCGCTGAAATATTTTTGTATAAACCCTGGAGACCAAAGGGTGTTTCTCAATTTGAAATCATCATAAATGTCTTAGTTAGCTCTTCCGCGTCATTTGAATTCCTATGTTATGGGTCTACGGCCATTATAAATATGTTCACTCTTACATTGCGGGAATCGACTTTAAACGTCAGGCGTCAGATTCTGACGTCTAATGTCTATCCCTGCGCTGTAAGGACTAGGCACAGGCGGGGTCAGTAAGTCTAGATTCAGGTGTGCCATGTTCAGTTCAGGTTCAGGCTGCTGGATTTGCTCATTGGATGTGGTGGCCTGCTTATTTATTTGGTGCCATCTTTTTTTCAATTCAGTAATCGTTGAAGAGTCTTGTTTTATTCTGACTTCTGTCGGTATGCTGTCGTTTATATGACCAGATCATGATGCGAATCAACCAATCACCGACTGATTAACAACCCAGGCCACTAATATCCAAATGATCTGTTGTTATATCTAGTTGTTATGCATTTTCTGAGCAGTCGCAGCGGAGTGTTTTATATACTCGTCTATATCTCGTTCGTCTACTAGTCTCTAATGACTCGGTAGCCAGCCAGTCGTCTTTTCATTACATCTGTGCCGTTACGCGGTTCTTCTAAAGTCTCAATCCTGTATAGTATTATTACAGCTTTAGACCACTCTGTCTATACAGGACTGAAATATGTTTCACGTACAAAACCAGGAATAAAATATTACATATTTTACTCAGATCCGGATCTAAATAGAAGCTATTACAATTATATATGAGGGTGTGACTTGAACACCATACTCTATATTACTGAATCAGACGAGGCTTCACTTGAACAACAAACTCCACAGCAGTGTTTTTTGAAGATTCATGATTTTTTAAATTTACCTAAACCTTAATTTCAGCCATGACCAGAAATGCATTGTACTATGTATTTCTGCTATTACCTATAATAAGAAATGCATAATTGAAAAGATGCTCGTTCTCGTTCAATGAGATAGGAATCAAACTGATTGCACGTGAATACCGCTAGATGATATAGCAAAAGCTGTCGTGTAAACAAAAAAGGCAGTATCTGCTTACTTTACAAGTAAGTATCTGCTTACTTTACAAGTAAGCCGATACAAGCAAGCAGATACTGTCTTTTGGCTTTGTTTGTAGAGCAGAATAAAGAGCTTTAACGTGGTGACCAAACACATTCAGAATTCCGGACACACCGACACGGTGGCATCTCATACTTCGCAGGCCGATTGCATTTGAATAGCAAATCTTTTCTTAGACTTTTTTCAACCATCAGCCCCAGCCATGGGATCCCTGGACTAAATGCAAATACGCGGATCTGGAATCAGATCCCGGGCCCTGACTGATTGATTGATCGGCCAGTTAGTTTAGGAGTTTTTGCAGAAGGACAGGCTGAATAAGGAGAGGAAACGGATAGGGAGTGGATGGAGGGAAAAGTAGAATGTACAGAAAGACACGGATCATCAAGATTGAGTTTTACAGGCAGAATGAGAGGTGAGCCTTGTCCTTATCAGCTACGACCACTCTGGTTTAGTACTCTAATGAAAGATATCTCTATTAACTGTATCATAGCCTCGAAGCTGAACCTCCTATCGACCACTCCAATGGCAGATAGCAAGCAGTTTTGAGTTTGAAAAATTCAGTAACTTGAACATGGGAAAAACAAGGATGACCAAATGTTGTTTGGCTACCGTATGCAACGCTGGTCCAACATTAGGCCAACGTTGTGTCAAGGGTGGGTACAGATCTGAGCCTCCAAATGCAGCAATCGTCTATTAAAACTATAAATAACTTTACACATGATAACATTCCATCATGATGTGAATTATTCCACGTAGTAAGAAATATATCTAAAACGACATAATAAATTATAATTCCATTGAAAAAATTAAATAGCAATTGGGATTGAAGGAACTTTCATTCGGAATGAAAGCTGTACTCGTCAGTCGATACTTCAATCGGAAAAAACAAACCGAATCAAAGGTCATATATAGACTATACAGTAGGTTTGAGGCTATTAGACTGTATCTATAATACAAGAAATTGCAAACTGAACAAAGATAAAAACATGAAATCGATCCCCGGAATCAAAAGGTATTATCTGCCATCCAAAAACTCCAGGCAGCCAGGGTGGAGTATTTCTGGGATTGGTTTTCAACTGGGGACGGCCCAGCAAACCAATAACAGGCGGTGGCACGCACAGTCACGTCCATCTTGTTTTCTATTTCGGTAACATCATCGGGATGTGGGATGATTTCGTGGCAGATCCGTGATGAATCCTGTGACCGGGTCTCTGGTGTCCCTGTTGATAAATCCGGACCTCTGGCTGTCACCCCGTCCCCGAGGCCTATGGCAGGCCGCGCTATCAGCCCTGCTTTATTTGCAGCGTCATGCTCGACCAGCCCGGACGTGATTCTAAAGCCGTTATTTATGCACCTTCGGGCTTTCCGTTGTGACCTCTCTCACTCGATCTCTTCGAGCTTTGTCGATCTGACCGGGTTCTCTTGATCTGACATGGTGGATAGACTTGTGAACTCTTTAACGAAGTAGCCCACACGACACTCACTATGCACACATCACATCAGCTCATTATCGCCTTATACTTCTAACCATCTGCCCCTCAATCTGACCCACTTTTAATGGGGCTTCTATTCGATTAAAAAGCTGTCAGATGCTTGGCAGCTAGTCTGGTTATCTAGCGTTTTTTGTCAATCTGGTGCTGGCCCTTCATGCAACGCGACTGACAGTCGGTAGATTGCGCAATCTCATGCCAGGCATTATCGACGCCTAACAAATAAATGCAGGCCAAATGCCGACAGCTCGGATACTATAAGGCATTTCCTATATACATTTACTCTTAGAAAAAAGTTCCACTGACCCAGATATAGCCTGGATGTAGTAGTAGGGTAGTAGTAGTAGTAGTAGTAGTAGTAGTAGTAGTAGTAGTAGTAGTAGTAGTAGTAGTAGATTGTTGCTTTATGTCACTTTACAGCACTAATGGTCATTTAAGTGACAATGTAATACGATAAAAACAGTGCAGTCTTTTGATGACATGAATGATGTACAGATGATGACGTGAGGGAGTTGTGATAGGGTATGGTGGGTTTATGAGGGTGTTTTCCTTCACTCGCCCAATAAAGGAATTCCGGTCATGTCCAGTGGATTTACCCCCAGACATGCCCAGACGTCCAGTGATTCTATTTTTTTGTTCAAAAGTGGCTCCGCTATCCTCGGGTCGGATAGTCCCCAGAGTATCAATAGCTAAAAGTAACCCCATTCATCTCACGTGTGAGACATAATGTAAGCAACCTATTACCGGTTGTACCAGCTGCATTGACACCACTGTTGAACGGAGGAGCCGGGACACACCGTTGGCAATCCGCCCAAAAATTATGACCAGACACTTGGAGGTTGCAGCATCACTTGAATGATTGCTATAGACTTTAGTGCTTCCGTACCATGCATTACATCATACAAGAGACGGAACAGATCCCAGTGGCATCTCCGAATGGGGGCGAAAAGTACTGCTTCTAGCAGTCACCCCAGTATCCCAATCTGGATGTGCACAACGGTACATAAATGGTTAACCCTTTAGCCGCCAAATTATTCAATCTGAATTTTCACCCACTTAACGTTGTCTCTCGCTGACGCGATCCACAACTTCAAGTGAGTGAAAATTATTCAGATTTGACAAAATGGAGGTCAACTGTTTTAAAATATTACTGATTGATGTTATATTTTATCTTTAACCTGTTTAAAAGGGGGTACTTAATGTGCTAATAAAAAATGAAAACCCGAATATATGCGGCACCGGCGGTTAAAGGTTAAAGCTACATTCATTTATTGATTCATTAGAACGCCTGATATGAGATGGCGCCATTATGTACCTTATATTAGGCCAAACATTGTCTATATGATAAATGCATAGGCATATAGCCTCTTTTAGATTTACCAAACTGTTTTTTTTAACATTATTGATTATTTTTTCAGATTGTGACCGAGATGTGCTAATAGAAGACCGGCAAATACAAACCCACCATAAGCTACACATACACATCATATTCGGATAATGGAGAAACCCCGAAATAAAGTTTTCGAACCATACCGTGATAGGCCTACTGGTAGGCCTAACGTTCATGTACTTATACGCGGATCATTCTTTACTCCCAGCATTGAACCAGCACCCATGAGATCAACGTCCCTTGTTTTTTTGAGGATCCTGATTCCCAGCACGACACACGGCAGTCCGTACCGTCCCACTCTGCTATCAGTGCGTGGGGATCAGAAAGGTCAACCAGGAGAATCTGGGATCCCGGGATCCCGGTGACGAAGGAGGCGACCCCGCGAACGGACATCAGCGATGACAGACAAACTCGTCCGCGAGGAACTGGCCCAACGTTGGTTTAACCAACGTTGGGCACTGGGACTCCCTCTGCGTGTACAGCTCTCCTCGCCCAGGGCCGCTCAACAGGCTTCCTGCCAACTACGATCACGGAACAACGTCCAGGTGTCGTTTTAATACTGGGTCAATGCAGGAGACGTTGGCCCGGCACACAGACACATACGATAAGTATTAGCTTCCTGTCTAATCCCCAGAAACAATGCAAAAAGTGGAGTGAACCCTCCGGTCCCTGACTTGTTGTTGTTTCACTTGACTTTCATTGATTCTACTTCCTTGTCATGGATTCCACCAGGCCGAATCTTCTTTCCCTAGTTACCGATCCGGTTTCATCACAATGCGGGATATACTGGGCCCTATATGAAAATGCGGAAAAAACACGGGAGAAGGTTGGGGGACCACATTTCCGGGAAGAGTAGATGGTGGAAACATGTCGGGATTGTCAGATCTATTGCCAAGCTTTCGTAATCAGCTCATCTGAGGTTTTTTCAGTTTCCTGGAAAATGATTCCCGCGCCGCGTGTATACGTTTGATTTGTTGACGGTATCCCAGCAAACACGAGACGTTGATCAAGTGTTGTGTGGATGTTGGCCCGCCGTCTTCGACGCCGAGCCAACATCCAGACAACACTGGATCAACGTCTCGTGATTGCTGAGATAGCGGAAGGGATGGTGCTGTACCTGTGTGTTGTTATGTGGGAGGCCGGTGGAGAACATACGGGATCCAGACAATCCCCGTGTGTGTGGATCAGCATACATGTTACTCAAGGATGACAGATATAAAGGAAAATATCACGAAGTGCTGCTCAATAGCTCTGGCTATGAGGTCTCACCATCCCAGATGTCAGTCCCATTGAAACACATGTATAATGTCGACATTATAAGGGCCGAATTCACCACTTTCGTCCCATAGTATACCCCCGATATGACACACCATAATAAGCAAAATAAGGTCTTAGATGTCCGTTTTGAAAAAACAGCTTCGAAAATTGTATGCTAACCAGTTATATTTTGAACTAGGCCCTCTTATGCGGAAAAAAGTTTCACATTGTCCGGATCTCTCTCTCGAATATTCTTGCGCCCTATCCCAGAAAAGACACAAATCCTACTCACCCCTGTTTCCATTCAAAAATCTCAGATGAAAGTTATACCTCATATCACACATAGCGGAAACAGTGTGTGGTTACAATTCATCCACAGAATTACAACATTCCTGTATTTTTCTTAATTCATCAGAAGCGGAAACAACCATTTAAAGCAGTAATTTGGGTACGGATTCTCCAGTGTGAGACCATAATTGAATATAGTGCATTTTATTAACCGACAAATTGTTTAATTTGTAATTTTCACTCACTTGAAGTTGTGTTTTGCTGACGCGATCCACAACTTCAAGTGAGCAAAAATTGTTCGGATGTGACGAAATGGATAAAGGTCAACGAATCAGAAATCTTCCTAATTGATGTCACGTTTCAACTTTAACACATTTAAAAGGTGACCTGTAATGTGCAAATAAAAAATGTAAGACACGAAAATAATCGGATCCGGCTGTTCATAATGGCGCAAAGAAAAGTAATGCACACAAGCTTATCACACACTCTTTATTACCTTATTGAAATTTTTTTTATTAAATATAGTGCATTTTATTAACCGACAAATTGTTTAATTTGTAATTTTTACTCACTTGAAATTGTGTTTCGCTGACGCGATCCACAACTTCAAGTGAGCGAAAATTGTTCAGATGTGACGAAATGGATAAAGGTCAACGAATCAGAAATCTTCCTAATTGATGTCACGTTTCAACTTTAACATATTTAAAAGCTGACCTGTAATGTGCTAATAAAAAATGTAAGACACGAAAATAATCGGATCCGGCTGTTCATAATGGCGCAAAGCAAAGTAATGCACACAAGCTTATCACACACTCTTTATTACCTTATTGAAATTTTTTTTATTAAATATAGTGCATTTTATTAACCGACAAATTGTTTAATTTGTAATTTTCACTCACTTGAAGTTGTGTTTCGCTGACGCGATCCACAACTTCAAGTGAGCGAAAATTGTTCAGATGTGACGAAATGGATAAAGGTCAACGAATCAGAAATCTTGCTTATTGATGTCACGTTTCAACTTTAACATATTTAAAAGCTGACCTGTAATGTGCTAATAAAAAATGTAAGGCACGAAAATAATCGGATCCGGCTGTTTATAATGGCGCAAAGCAAAGTCATGCATACAAGCTTATCACACACTCTTTATTACCTTATTGAAAAGAAACAATCAATCATAAGTGGAAAATAGTTTAGAATACTAACATGGTTTACTATATCAAACAGACTTATTTCACTGTTGTAATTGTTACCCTTGCCTTAAAGCTCACCATTTGTCTTAGCATTATTTTATGTTGCCTCATTCTCAATAATTATGTTGTTCTATGGTAATAATTAGCGATTGTTAAACATTTTAATGGTCATTCTTTTTACTCGACACATAACATGTGTCTGAAAGTAATTTGCTCCACTGTTGCATCACATTTCTGCTACTGTTTTTTACATACGTGAATAATCGTGTAACTGACTATTAATATATTCAATGCTCGCATACGAATACGAATCGGATATCAAATCACACAGCTACTGGAAGTTGAAGCCTACGTCAGATGCAAACTTATTTTACATTTATCTCACTGTAAATAAATTTATTATTGGATTTTTTTGTTATATATTTTTTAAGTAGCTGAGCAGTTCTAAAGCCCGAACTGTATACAGTATATGCATACACATACAGCTTGTAGGGTGTTTAACCCTTCAAACCCCCACGTTGCATCAAAGCATAATTTTGCATCTCTGAAGAATGACTTAATTTCCTACACGTAGTGGTTTTAGAACGACTATTTTCGTGGAACTGTACGTGCTAATAATAACGATATATTTTTATTATTTGCACCCATTCCAAGTCTTCTTCATCCACTTCAAGTCAAGAATGGCGACAACAATTCGCGGTTTGTAGTGAATAATGATGAAAAAAAAAGAAAATTTAGGCTTGTAGGGTGTTTAAGGGTCATTGTTTCTTGATCTATCTAAATTTAAAATATCCTAAGATCACTTTTACCGTTATAAGATCTCTACCGATATGTGACCAGCTAGAATATGCCCATGAACGTCTTCCTAATTTATTCATTGCCCATGGCTGAATAGGGGTTTTATTCATTGTAAAAGTACATAATTAAAAAAATACAGCACAATTCAACTTCTACCTCCCACCCGCTGTCTATAGCTTTTATTGTCTGCAAATTAAAAATGGAACTAATAAAATAAAGTTCAAGCGTTGCTGTTGAAATTCATAAAACGTAAAACACATCTGTCACGATTTCCTATTTTTCATCTGTCACGATTTCTTATTTTAATTGCACCGAATAATATTTAAAGTGACACAATCAGACTAAAACCATAAAAAAATGTTGGTTTCTTAAAATTGCCATAAGATGTGAACATGTTCATTGACTAGAATTGCGAAAGTCTTTTAGGCTGCTGTGGCAACGTAGCAAGTGTGCCGAAAGCCACATTTAGCAGTTATTCCAGTATTTCTTATTTTGGACATGCATGTCTGACATTAAATCTCGTCCTCATTTATTGCTTAACTGGCAAATGCTTAACACAAAATTTAAAAAACTTACGCACTTCTAGCCTCTGGACATGTTGACATATCAAGGAGCCAAAACTAAATACTGATTTTTTTATGATTTTAGCCTGATTGTGTCGCTTTTAACATTTCTAAGCCAGATTTGCATCCCGACAAGGGTTATTAAATCTAGCAATGGAAACCTACACCATAAATCACGATGGGTCATGTATTAACTCTTATAGCGCGGGGACCGACTTTAGACGTCAGAATAGACGTCAGATTCTGACGTCTAAGGTCGATCCCCGCACTGAACGAGTCTGGAAACATGATGAAAATATGTGAATTTAAATAGAGCGCCTGCGGTTGTCGTTTTCTCGTTCGATTATATAGCACGGGTGTTCGTAAAAATCATCTTGTTAAACAATCAAGTCATGGTTCGCGGAGATTAAACTTCATCTGAGTAAAAAATACGATATAATGATATATAAATGCATTATTTTTTTATCCAGACCTAGGCTCCGGAGATTAATGGGTGCATCTTAGCATTCGTTCAAATACAGATGTCTTGCCGCACGCAGCGGCTCATGCCCAGTAAACACGAGACGTTGGAATGTTGGCTTAATGTTGGCCGAACGTCTGCGACGCTGGCCAAACCTTAACCCAACATTGGGTCAATGTCTCGTGTCAGCGACCCACCGCTCGACCTCACGTGGTATGTACGTCAAAGTTTTCCTGATGTATTTTCCCAAGTGGGAGGTCTACTGGCTTTCTTCCCATTTTCTCGTTATCAGCCAGGGGATTTTTTATCCATTATTCTTCTCCATATCCGGGATCAGACATCAGGTGTGCTTCTCCTCACTGGTTTGGGTAACTGTGAGGTGTGACACTGACTTTAAAATAAGTGACTGAAGCGTAGAATCTGTACATGTATGTGACGATATGGTAGAAATGAGTCGTATGTCGCAGATTTGAATATTGGAGATATTAACCCTTTGACTTCCAGGCCGGGGTGCATGCCAGGATCCAGATATACTGGTGTACGAGTTATATTTTTCGTCATTCGAAGCTGGAATTGCTGACGCAATTTCCAGCTTCAAATGACGAAAAATACATAAATGTAGTATATATTTGACGAAAATTTGTGTCATTTTATGGTTACGTTCATTGACGAATGACGACGGAAATTTCCGTCATGTATGGTAGTGAAAAGGTTAACAGATCCTGAATATACACAAAATTACATTTAAAACTCAGTAAACTCAGTAAACTCACATAAATGTGATGTCTGAAATGGCATGATTTTAAGAAAGTGACCTTTAATGTTTATAAAAGCAATTTCTACATTTTACGAAAAAACACTATTAGATTTAATCAAATAAACAAAATAAATTATTATTTTAACCCAAATTTTTCAATAATACTGATTCTTAAATTTTGTGAACATTAACAGTATATGCCTGGTGTTTTGATAATCAGAATGTTTACATTGAATGAATATTGCCTACTTGTTAGCGACTGCTATCATCGTAACATGTAAATAGAGACAAATATCATGGATTCAAGTACATTGTACACATCTCTCTATGCCACACTATTTTAGCATTTGAAAGTGATCACATAAAAATATGTGTACTTACCTAAAAATTCTAAATAACAATGGCTTTACCTATTAGGGGCCCAGCTGGTATTGTTTGTCAAACTGCGACTTACGAATTATTTTGCCAGATCGGGTAATTCCTATAATTTTTTGTGTGGTGTGACACTGACTTTATAATAAGAGATGGGTGACGCGGATTGGAAAAGCCAAGCGCTGATTGAAAAAAGGATGGTGTGTTATATACAATGTAGAACATTTATTATGAGTGGCCCATTTCCCTAATAGTCCAGGGGTATTAGTCTGAAACTCATACAGACCTGGAACAAATTCGTAACAAGCTGAAAATCTCAGCATATATTGTTGAGACAACATGGAAAAACAAATCAAAAGTCCTCTAAGATCCCCCTGGTATTAGAGCCCGGAAATTGGGTAATAAGTTGTAAATAGGGGTAATAAAGATTAAAACGATAACTTTAAAACTATTAAAACTGGATTCATAATATGTATCTCAGCATATGTTTAAGCCCTGCGAAATTCATTGAAAATACTTGTATTAATTTTTAGCCACCCTTTCATCCCCAAAAGTGGTAAATAGGGTGAAATTGGGGTAATGACCATAATTTATGAGCTATATGACCTACACTGTGTATCTAGCATCGGATAATTTTTTAAAAACACTTCTACAATTTGGCGACCTCCTTTTATTTACCAGCAACAATTTTTTATAGCTATTTTTAACCACCCTCTCCTCTCCAAAAGTGGTAAATATCGGTAAAATGGGGGGTGATAACCATAGCTTATGAACTATGTGGTCTAGAGTTTCAAAATTTGTATTTAAACTTATGTTTTACCACCTGAGGAATCTATTGCAATTACTTATATCAATTTTTAACAACCCTTCCATTCCCAAAAGTGGTCAATAATTGAAAATTAGGAGATTAACCATAACTTTGACGGATATTTATAAAACTGGTATCTAGATATTGTCCTAGCATCAAACAAAAAAGTGTAGGCCTAATTGAAAGAAAAACTAGCCATCATCATTTAATCTCAAAAAACAAAATTGTATGATGTTGTATTTATTTTTAACAACCTTTGCATTTCTAAAAAATATTTTTTCGTATAATGTAGATTGTTAATCACATAAAAAAACAGTTAATTTAATGAGGTAAACTATTAGATTTTAAACTAATAAATTATTTAAAATAGTTTTATTATTTTTTCTCGGATGCTAAACATATATCTAGATACCAATTTTATGAATCTAAGTAAATCAAATATCACTCACATCTTACCCTTATTGATCACTTTTTGGGATGAAAGGGTAATTTTACAGCATCATATCATTTTGTTGCTGGTTGTAGCATAATATTGAAAATGCTTTTACATTTTCTCCCATGGTAAAACATATCGAGGTAGGCCCTACCAATTTTAAAAACCTATGTAAAATAGCTCACAAGTTGTGGTTATTATGCTATTTTTTGCTTTGGGGATGAAAGAGGGGTAACAAATTAATACAAATGATAATATTAAACACCCCGGGTATGTTTGGATACCAATTTTATGAATGTAGGTCAAATAACTCAGTTTTTTATAACTCATTAAGGTTATCACCCCCATTTTACCCCTATTTACCACTTTTGGGATGAAAGGGTGGTTAAAAATTGATAATTATAAAAAGTTGTTGCTGGCGATTAAAGGGAGGTCGCCGAATTTTAAAAAGTGTTTTTATTTTTTTATCCGATGCTAGATACAAATTTTATTAATCTAGGTCAAAAAGCTCATAAGTTATGGATCTTATCCCTATTTTATCCTATTTACCATTTTTGGGGATGAAAGGGTGGCAAAAAATTAATACAAATAATTTTAATAGATTCCGCAGGTGCTAAAACATATGTTTAGATACAAATTTTATGAATTAAGTTGAATAATTTTAAATTTATCGTTAATACCCTTTATTTATCCCTCTTTACCCCTTATTACCCCAATTTCGGGCACAAATACCAGGCGGATTTTAGAGGACTTTTGATATGTTTTCTATGTTGTTTCAAGAACATATGCTGAAATTTTCAGCTTGCTACGAATTTGTTCCGGATAATTATCTAATACCCCTGGACTATAAGCCACCAGATGAATTAACCATAAACATTTTGTGTGCATGACTTAACTTCACCATGCACTGTATCATCCAAACAAACAAAAGACGTTGAACCAATGTCGGTTTAATACTGGTTAAATTTTCTAACCCTTTAAGCGCCAAGCACGACCATAGTCGTTTTAATATGTTTTATTAGCAGGCTAAATAAGTTATTGGAAATAAAATCATCACGATTTGCAAAATGCTTTGTGCCAAATAATTATTAAACAGATCTTGGTAATTTTCACCCATTTGAAGTTGTGGGTCGCGGTAGCGAGACACAACTTAAATGATTGACGCTACGAGGTAGGGTTTAAAAACTTGTTCTCAGATTTAATGATACAGCATTACGATTTAAAACTTTCTGAACATGAGAGAGGCTGCTGTTTTTATTCAATATTTAATATCACCAATGTGTAACACTGATTTGAATTCGGAATAAGTTATTACAGTGGTGTTTTGACACGCAATTCAGGACCTGCTTGAGGCAGTTTTACTCTTTTTTCTCAAGTCGACAACGGCGCTATCTTTTTGATCGAGTGTCTGCATTCATCTAAATGGTTGAAAGCTTTTGCAAAAACACTATTTTCAGAGAGTGAATGTTTATCTAAATTAGAAGTGTTCTCGACAGGTCTTGCTTGCCAGTCTGCAGATCAGATTTTCGATCTTAAATATTTCCGCTGTTTGACAAATATTCATAATGCGACCGTACACCAAGTAATTATCTTTTACATTGAAATTTAAATACAGCGTTCTTGAAAGTTGTGAATGTAGGTCTAACTCATATAGAAATAATTACTACCAATTATATCATGCACCAATTATTAATGAACGCATTACTGGATATTTTCGCTAGATATATGTACAGCAAATGGCATGTTTTCTGCAGGGCTTCGGCATGGCTTCTGGAGAAAGTCTGCAGCACTACCCAGCAAACACAAAAATTTTGTATAACATTTATAAAATGTCGGCCCAACGTCTTCGAGGCTGGTCCAACATTGCACAAATGTTATAAAAATGTTTACCACTCCATAGTCTGGTAGATAATTCATCCAATATTATCTTAAACTTGAATCTCGAATATAAGAAGGCCAGGTAAAAAGATACTTCCCACGTGGCATTGCTACATTCGGCTATGTCTTCATTTAATTATAATTAAAACAATTTCAAATACCAGAACTATAATGAAACATTTAAAAGATCATAAAATCAAAACAGTAAAATATTTCGAAAAATATTACAATGGTGTGACTATATGCATCCCTAAGAAATACATGTTATCAGAAATACATACATGTCTTATGCATTTTTGATGTTACCCATGTATAACGTTATATATACTACAGAGAAACTTTGTTTCAAGTACAGTAATACTGGTGATGTACCCTTTACGGACCAGTCACCACACAGTCCTACAGTCATAATCATATAATATGTCGGTAATCTAAAGACAAATAACACCTATCTGCGTGTAATAGGGCACGGTCGAGGCGACATGATTACCATCTAGCGACCGGAACATCAATTAAAATGAGATAGAGTCGTCACAGATCATAAATCCTGAGTAAGTCCTAGAATTAGAATGGCCAATTTAGCTGTGTCAATAATTCGGTTTACCACATCGTGAAAAGATGAGCTGTGTGGGTGAGCAGTGAACCAAACTGTACATTATCTTTTATTACTTAGCGATTTGATGTTGTGCATCGCTTCAGGTGGATGTACATTTATTAGGCTTTTTTAAACTCCTTGTTCTTTGTTTAACCCTTTAACCACCGGTGCCGCATATATTCGGGTTTTCATTTTTTATTAGCACATTAAGTACCACCTTTCAAACATGTTTTAAAGATAAAATGTGCCATCAATCAGCAATATTTGAAAACAGATGACCTCCATTTTGTCACATCTGAATAATTTTCACTCACTTGAAGTTGTGGATCGCGTCAGCGAGACACAACTTCAAGCGGGTGAAAATTCAGATTGAATAATTTGGCGGTTAAAGGGTTAATATCCCTTTTCCTTTCTTTATATGTTTATTATGTGTTGTTGAGAACACACATACATATTATAAAGATCTAATTGCACACTCTGGTTGTCTTTCCGCTTGAATCCAGTGTGTATTGTTCAAAGCGCGATAATTACACCATCATTATCTTTAGCACCGTAATCTTGAAGTTATTCTACTGTAATTGATACCCATCAAACAGTCCCAGCAGATATACAGTCACCTATGTAATAAATAGTCGTATCTGACACTTTTAAAAGTGGTAGATACGACTCTTTAATATGTATTAAAACACACCACTACATTATTCTCTAAGTCTGACCACTACATTCTAAGCCGGGAATGGAGAGTTATTGCTGACCAAGTACAGACCAATTATCATGGTAGGACTATGGTATTAAAAATCAGTCAGGTGTGACCGAGCTGTTGATTATGAGGAATCCTCATTATTTTCGGATGTGTTTTAAGTTAGTTAAAACCCTATACGTATAGGTGATGATATGATCAGCTCACAGCTTGGCAGCGCTCGCTGTTTTGTCGCGAATCCACTGTCAGGAGTCCATAGTGTGGTCCTACTCAAACAGCGGTCCTACTACAGCAGCGGATTCGAAATTTAAAAAAAAAATCACAAAAATGATCTATTAGCACCAGTAGACTATCACAGCTCTCTAGAAAAGAAAAGATAATTATAGAGATTTAGTTCATTTTCTCAAAGACTTCAAAGAAACAGCATGTTTCTTCACCTTCCACTCGCAAAGATTGAAACGAAGCATGTTCGGTCTCACACCGCCAAGGCTCTAATTTCGAATCCTGTGAGATCTGGAGGGCAGTGTCATCTGATTCGTCTCACAATCTTCAGGTGATATCCTGGCCCAGTTTACCCTGTATGTACACAACAGTGTCCTAAAGCCCCATGCATTCATTCATCTATTCATCCATTCAACCATCCATTCATTCATTCATTCATTCATTCATTCATTCATTCATTCATTCATTCATTCATTCATTCATTCATTCATTCATTCATTCATTCATTCATTTATTCATTCATTCATTCATTCATTCATTCATTTATTCATTCATTCAATCAATCATTCATTCATTCATTCATTCATTCATCATTGCATTCATTCATTCATTCATTCATTTATTCATTCATTCATTCTTTCATCCATCCATTCATTCATTCCTTCGAGCCATGCACTCATGCACAAACAACGAAAAATATAAAAGAGTAGCAACACATCTAATTATGTGTTTTTCAAACACAAACATTTGGTTCATTAATGAGGGAGAAAAACAAAGTTCGATGCTAATGACGTCATTATAATGATAATGACTTTACTTGTAACATGTGTAAGCTATTATAGTTTTAAGGCTTCCCGGAAAACACGCTACATGAAATGCTATGCCGGCTTAATGCTGGGCCATCGTCTGCGACGCTGGCCCAGTATTAAGCCGGCATAACATCAACGTGTCGCGTTCTCCAGGGATCATTTGCCGTATGAAATAATACTCCTGAACCTAATTATCCAATCAGGGAATGGAGCAGACTACGTCAGTGTGGAGCGGAAGGAATACAGAAAGCAGAAATATAGCCGAAAATAGCCGGCACAAACATCAATCTCCATTGTCCCGATGGGCCTTCATCTTTATAAGATCTTCATATCATTCGTTTTTCTGGAGACTTTTTCCGGAGGCAGGGTACATTGTAGGTCTACAAACTCCTTCTTCTGTGTTTTCGTCTGGAAAAAAACAATGAATCACTCGTCAGACTTTATTAATTTAGCTATGAAAGAGCAAGAAATATTCAATAAAAAGTACTCGCAATAATCTCCAATAGGAAGTACATGTAATATTTAATCTTCTCGTTTCAAATTTGAAGAAATCGTAAATTTAACATTTATTCCAATTCGAAAGATAATTTTCTGACTGTTTAGGCCTAAACAACACTGTGAAAATAATGATCGGCTAACCAGTTTTGCAGAAGATATCACGTTGGTGGGAATGTAGCCTATATAGTATGTTATGCTATGTTATGTATAGTATGTTAGAATGCAGCCTACAATAGTAAGCTATAACTATTTGTAGGCCTTCTACATAATAATTAGGCTACAGAGTGAGTGAATGTGGTTTTATGTCGCTTTTTGCACATTGTGGCAATATGGCGACAGAGGGAGATCTACAACTATAAAAAACAAGGTAAGTTTTGCCGTTTTACAATACAGTAATATAATTTTAAGTGTATAAATAAGCGTTAACGTCAAAATTTAGGCTATTCGATATGAACACAACAGGGGTGGGGGAATCTGAAATTATTAGACCGACCAAAATTCACGATTCCACAGACCTGGGCCCGTATTCTCGTACAAGTTACGATATATCGTAGGCTTCTGATTGGTCGAGATGGCCATCTCGACCAATCATAAGCCTACGATATATCGTAACTTGTACGAGAATACGGACCAATCATAACTTGCACAGGAATACGTACGTGCCCAACCCCGACGATCTGATTCGGCTCGCTCGCTTGTAATATTATTTGTTATCAATGACTCTAGTAGCTTGTATATTTGTTTGTATGTATATATACATAATGAATTATGTCTCGCTATGGGGTAAGACATTTCACTTACATAATCAGTGTACCTGCTTGTGCCATTGTAGGTTGTCGAATGGAGAGTGAACGTTTGTATGCCTAAAAATAACGGGTGTTTGAGCTGGCACTGGCCAATACATTAATGATTATTATTAGATACGGAGACACGCCAGCCGATGTTTTTTAGGCTAATTGCAATGCTTATATTTAGGGATTATGTATAATATGTCGATGTATAAACCTATAATTATGGTAAAAACAGCTTTACCAAATACCATATATCAATTTTATTCTTGTTTGTTTTGCATACTATAGTTGTATGTCAAATTGTATACTTAAGCCTATATAAACCACTAGTGTTTAGAGGTTTTATATTATATATTATTGTATTATATAATTCTAATTAATTTAAATGGTTGACAAGCCTTGTAGACGTTGTCCCGTCAACATGGTCAATCGAAGTTGATAACATGTTGGACGATTTTAATCAATGATTAATACCAATTTTCAACCATTTTTTGCATGTTTTCAACTGAAAAGTCAAATAAATAAATAAGCTCAGAGGCAGCGGATATTTTTCTTTGTGTTCAAATGCCCGACTGTCTCGTCCTGCCTATGCCACTATAAAGAATCATTGAGACCTCTGAATAAGAGTAGGGCATAGTCCCGACTTCGGCATTTCTTTTATCGTGTTTTGCCACAACGTACAGAAAACGACATAAAGCAATAATCACTCACATCATGAAAGTCGACAGTCGATCGAAATCATGGAAATGAGCCATCCCAGGCAGCCTGTACTGCAGAACCTGGCAGGCTGCCAGGGCGTATAAAAATGGCAAGAAACAAACAGAAGAAGATCGCACTTGTGAAAACCTAGCTGACAAATGTCGACCCTATGTTCGTTTAATGCTGGGCCAGCCTCGCAGGCGGTGGTCTAACATTTAAACCGACATGGGGCCTGGAACCCCATCAACCTCTATTATGTGCGTGCTTACGTGGAAGATGAGCGATAATAGCAGAAAATGTGAGGTAAGAGCCAGGAATAATAAACACACTCTGCCCGGTGTGTTTTAACACAAACACACAGAAAGGGAGAGAGCAGAGAGACCACCGCTCTGCAAAGCTAAAAGGCAGTATCTGCTTACTTGTAAAGTAAGCAGATACTGCATTTTGGCTTTGCACGGCACACCCTTTGTCCGTTGTGTAATACAAGCGTGTGCAGCACTGTGGATCCCGCTGAACTTTCAATAAGTATTTCAAACATCCAATCCTACTAAAACACTTTTCCTGCCACGTTACCACTACATGTATTTAAATTCTCACCCAGTTGAAGTTGTGTCTCGCTACCGCGAGCTACAACTTCAACTGGGTGAAAATTACTCCTATTCTGTGAAACGCAGTGACGTCACTCGGTGAAAACAAGGTTATAAAACACCCCCTCCCCCATACTTCATTCTGTGAAACTCAGTGACGTCACTCGGTGAAAACAAGGTTATATAGGAACCCTCCCCCATACTTCATTGTATTAGCCAGCTCGGTGAAAACAAAGGAGGTCGAGGCCATTGAGTCTCACAGAATTTGTTTAATTTGGGACCACCAAGTTGCAGATATTTATGTTTAAACGCACATTTCATTCCCATTAAGTATTTCAGACGTCTAATCCCACATTTCCCACTAAGTTACCTCTATTTAAATTTTCACCCACTTGAAGTTGTGTCTCGCTACCGCGAGCCACAACTTCAACTGGGTGAAAATTACTCCTATTTGTTTGAATTTGAGACCAACAATTTGCAGATATTTATGTTTGAACGCTCATTACATTCCCAATAACTGTGATTTACCCTGCTGATAAAACAGATTAAAAAGGACTATGGCCGTGCCTAGCAGTGAAAGCACGTTGGGATATAAACCTCATCCGCGCACCTTATCTGCTTATTTATCTCGACTTTGATCTTTAATTTGGCTTTCAAAGGATTACATAGATGCGCTTCTTTCAACACATTGGACCGGCTTTCCTCAATATTTGCAGCCCGAAAAGAAAAGTTGAAAACTGTTGTACTAAATCTGCCGAGTGTGGTCTGTTCACTATTTCTAATAAAACCGCACACAGAATGACGACATCGGCGAGTATATGTGTGAAAATAGAGAAGGATTTATGCCTCGCAAAAACCTCCCGCCAGCAATGACAGCCCAGCAAACACAAGTGGTTAAACCAACATTGTTTCAATGTTGGTCCACCGTCTCCGACGCTGGACCAACATTAAAACAACATTGGTTCGACGATTTCTGTTTTCTGGGGAGCATGCGTAAAAACGGTTAACTTCCGAAGCCGTGGAGAACAGCTGTAATGTTTACGCGCATTCAACACTCAAGATATTTGTGTCAGGCGTCATCGTATACAGTAACCTACTTGACCATTAAAGCACAGATGCTGGCCCAACGTTGGTACATGAGAAGAAATTGGCCAATTTTGAGCCAGTGATGGGGAAAGGTTTTATGTTTATGCGGAAAATCTTGAAAAAGGATGTTATTTTGGTTTTAGGAGTGAGCTATTGCACTATTGGTGCACATACATCTAAACTGATTTTGTTCTTTAAACAAGTTTTGCTCTTCCTATGAATTATTGAAAATATACACGCAATCAAAAAGTCAAATTTACTATTTGCGTGAAGCGATAGATATATAACTACATCAATAGTTTCCAAGGGACATCATGTGATTAAAATAAAACAAGAATATACTGATTTGTTTTGGAAGTGCTTATAATGGCAGTTATAATGTCGATGTCGATTTTTTTCTCAGATGGTGGATGCTCCACTCGTAACTCGAATGATTCTGGATTTCTGATAGTATACCGCCCTTGTGACTGCTTCAAACGTAGCGCTGATCGGACTGTGGCTCGCTGCGCTCGCCCAGAGACGTTGTTTACTCGGCTACTTCAAACGTAGCTTTTTAATAGAATAGCTCCTATGTGGAACTCTTTACCATCTAATGTTCGTCCAATTTAAAGCGCCTTATGTTTGAACAAATGAATACCAGTTTTGTCAGTAGTGATGGTTGTTCATGGTTTTTTAAATGTTTGTTACTTATATTATGTACCTATCTATATACGTTTCTGTTTTTTGATATATATGCATTATCAAACTATGTATTATTAATATTGTATCTAGTACACTGGATAAACTGAATTGAATTTAATTGAATTGAAAGAAAACGTCACATCCAGATAAAAAACACTTCATCATCTTATAGATGGCTGTCACTGCTATGTTTTTATTGAATTTTTTTAAACTTACAATAAAAACAATCGAATAGAAAAAATATTAATATACTGTTCTACATCTTATGTTTTTATACAGATGTTATATTGCAGATAATCTTGCAAAGCGTTTTTTTGGATCTCATGAGAAGACGCTGTTTTGCGCACCACATGACAGAGCCATGTCGGATCGACCAGTCTGGCACAAATAAGCTAATAACTGTAAATTGTCCTTCACGACATGCTCGCAGCCCAAAACGACCACCTTCCTTGCTTTATTGTACTAATTACTGCCCCGATATTGCCGTCCAAAGCCTAGAGGCAGTTACTGCTTATATTACAAGTAAACAGTTACGGTTTACTTGTAACAGAATATAAAACTGTTCTGCCAAGCCAAAAGGCAGTAAATGCTTACTTTGCAAGTAAACCGATACTGCCGTCTGGCCTCGCAGAACAAAATAAAGCCGTGCTGCGTTCCTGACACAGGTCACCGACATCCATAGTTTTTGCTGCTTGATTCAGCGTGGTATCCGTGTTACAGTATAACCTAATGTGGCGTGTTACAGTATAACCTAATGTGGCGTGTTACAGTATAACGTAATGTGATTAACCCTTTAAACGCTAAACATGAATATAAACGTTTTTAATTATTTCTGTTAGCCGGATAAATAACTGTTATTGGGAAAGAAATGCATGCTGAAACATCAATATTAGCTAATTTTTTGTCCAAAATTAAAGAGATATGAGTAATTTTCGCCCACTTGAAGTTGTGGGTCGCGGCAGCGACACACAACTTCAAGTGGGTGGGAATTTTAAAAAGATAACTTAGGTAACTTAGGTAAGTTAAGTAGGAAAAGGGGTAAATTGGATACGTCTTTCTATCCTCAGAGCAGCGTATCAGACAGACGATGCTGCTGACATCATCTGAAAAATCCAATCTCCGGTATCTTCCCGTCGTCCCGTGGCTCCAGTAGCATGGCAACTGCGTTTTGTTGGTATGATTATTGCACGGAGCGATTCACCAGTCTCAAGCCACTGATTTAACCCTTTGACCGCCAAGTTACTCAGTTGGAATTTTCACTCACTTGACGTTGTTTCTCGCTGGCGCGATTCACAACTTTAAGTGAGTGAAATTATTCAAATTTGACAAAGTAGAGGTCAACTTTTTTCATATCTTGCTGATTGATGTCACGTTTTAACTTTCACAAGTTTAAAATGTGACATTTGAAGAGATAATACAAAATTAAAATTATAATTGGGACCGGCGATTAGAGGGTTAATGCGATAAGAAATACTTCAATAATAATGCTATGAGCTATACTATAATAATTGTTATCATATATCATATATAACTATATCATATTACTTTCAACAGCACCATTATTAAAGCAAAAAGTCCATCATAATAACCCTTATCCTGCCGATTAAGATGGTCGTTTTAACTCTTTAACCGCCGGTGCCGTTCATATTCGTTTTTTACATTTTTTATTTGCACATTACATATCAGATTTTAAACCTGTTAAAGATAAAAAGTGACATCAGCAAGATTTGAAATTTGTTGACCTCCATTTTGTGAAATCTGAATAATTTCACTCACTTGAAGTTGTGGATCGCGTCAGCGAGACACAACTTCAAGTGGGTGAAAATTCCAATTGAATAATTTGGCGGCTAAAGGGTTAAACCTGTTTTATTAGTCGATCAAATCACTGATATATGCGGAGCGAAATGTGTGTTTAAACATCAGGATTTGCAATTGTTTGGTGTCAAATTTTATAATGAGAGTAATTTTCAGCCACTTGAGGTTGTGGGTCGCGGTAGCGAGTCACAACTTCAAGTGGGTGAAAATTTAAATGAATTAACCTAGCAGGATAAGCGTTAACACGAAATAATTATGAGCAGGTTCCGCGGTGTCAGGCAAGGACCATAATATTTCACTCTTCGTGGCTGCATGTGAAAGGACATGATCAGGCGTGAATAATGTAGACAAGCGCTTGTCAAACAAACAAATGTAACACAGGATTGATATGTCTCTGATTTGAACCACAAAAACTTAGCTGCGAACTGAAAAACACAATAATAATAAATGAAAGATCGATCAATCCAATTTAAATTTTAATTCCAATCATATCTTTTTTCTTTACTAACATTATAACTTTCGAAAATAGAATTTGTTCCATATTACAGGAAATGTTCAAGAGTTGAATAACCTGTCTTTCTAGGGCATTCTAGGGTAGAAGCCCTGGTGCAGTGCTTAAAGCTGACTGATTGGAAAGTCGGAGACCGCGGGTTCGAATCCCACTCTGGCCTTCAAATTTCAAAGAAACAAAATGTTTCCTTCCCGCTCACACGTGAAGACTAAAATATTGTGGAGAGCTCCGTGACCAAGAGGTAGTGTGCTCGACCTCAGACCGCCAGGGCTCGAATTTCGAATCCTGTGTCTGGATGGTAGTGTCACCTCGGTCATCTCACCATCCTCAGGAGGTTTTCCTAGCCCAGTGTAGCCTATGTGTGCACAAAGGTGGCGTAAGACCACATTCATTTCATTTCCTGTCATTCCTTCAACTGAAATGCAATTCCACTTTCGGAATTGGAATAATTGTACATTGCAGAAAATGTGTTGACAAAATATCAACTTTGGCAACAAACTGAATTATTTAAGGTAAAATCGTTATATATATCGCCATGAAATATATCATTCTAATAACCCTCCAAGAAACAAAATATGTCAACTTCGTTTTCAATTTCGACCAATAATATTATTTTTTCCAATTACGCTTCTGGCTAATCTGTTAATATAAGACCTTGGTTTGAAATAAAATGAATATATCATTATAACTTTTTGTACGTAATAGACCAGATTAAGTAGGCTAATTACCTCTGTTGCAGACTAAGGACTCAATTTCTATTTGGGTGAAGTTTTTTCTAACGATGGTAATTACCCGGCACACATCCACAGTTGTGCCAACGCCTGAGACGTTGGTGCAACATTGGGTGAGTGTTGTGTAGAGGGCGACAGGCATACCACACACAGACCCCGTCTGACAGCAAGAAAACAAACACAAGGCGCTGCCCCAATGTTGATCTGACGTTGGTCCAGCGTCTACGACGCTGGACCAACTTCAAATCAACATTGGGTCAACGTCGTGTGCCTGCTGGGAAGCAAACAATGTATGCTCCCCTCCAGACGGGGGAGTTACCTTGACGTGCCACTTTCCACAAAAATATACAGCTTCAACAAATAATCCAGGTAGGTTTTTTTCTATTATGGGGGGAAAAATCAGGTGTTATTTGAGGAGCTAAACACAATCCCCCCGTGTCTACACGAACACTGCCTCACATCTCGCTGCCAGAAAACCAGGCCGCTGATAGCTATGCCAAAATCAATCCCAGGGTTGGTGCCGCTATTAAATGAGGCACATTTTTTCCACAGGGTTGATGCAGGACTGACATCTTGTTTTAGTGCGGAATAACTATCATTCTGGCTATACTATAACCTACAATAACTATTATGACTCTATTATTTAGGCCAGATTATTTCAGCCCACAAGCACAATTAATTTCCCATTAAATCCATCATCAGAGTATTCGTTTATTTAAAAAATCGTCCAGTTTTAAATATAAACTATAAAGTTCCGTGTCATATGAGCTAACATAAATCAGTATATAAATATGTGACATGAAACCCCGAATTCAGGCGGAATTATGTGGCAATTGTGAAACTTCGGAAAAATGGAGGTTTTTCATCAATATGCTAAACAATCGATTTTTAGTAAGTGTTGTAAGCGAATTTGTTGAAAAGGTATGTTTTCTCTATAGACGAAAAAAAACGAAAAATTAAAAAACCGTCCAACCCAAAAGTGATATTTTATATGGTGTATTATTTCGAATCTGTGTAAAAAGAAGAAGAAAACGTATGTTGAACGTGAACTTTTAAAGTGCAAAGTTATGTTATTTAAAATTTCAGCCACTTGAAGTTGTGTTTCGCTACCGCGACTCACAACTTCAAGTGGCTGAAAATTACTGATATTTTTGTTTAATTTGAGCACAACTATTTGCAAATCTTGCTGTTTACACACTGATTTCAATCTGCCAATCTCCAATAACGATAGTAACACGGATCTGCATACGTATTTGCTCTTCTTTAACCCTTTAACCGCCGGTGCCGCATATATTCGGGTTTTCATTTCTTATTGGCACATTAAGTACCACATTTTAAATAAGTTAAAGATAAAATGTGACATCAACCAGCAAGATTTAAAAACAGTTGACCCCCATTTTGTCAGATCTGAATAATTTTCACTCACTTGAAGTTGTGGATCGCGTCAGCGAGACACAACTTTAAGTGGGTTAAAATTACGATTGAATAATTTGGCGGTTAAAGAGTTAATACATTTTCGCGAACGGAGGACATGTATGTTTTTTCATGGTATATATACACTTCGTAAATGCTATCCCGGGTGATCTGTTGTTTGTTCCAGTGGTGACAGGTCTTTGTGCTAGCATGTACTGTATCTTTGAGAAACATTGACTCCAACCAAGGAAATTCTCTATTGAATTCCCTTGTTCCAACTTCTATTTTGAATTCTAACTGTGCTTATTTATATATTTTGCTGGAACTGCAGAACCACTACCCTGATTCGTAAGTGCACATTCACCGCATATGCACATGCGGTACGCGTGGGACATTTTTTTCTGTGAGTGAGTGAGTGAGTGAGTGAGTGAGTGAGTGAGTGAGTGAGTGAGTGAGTGAGTGAGTGAGTGAGTGAGTGAGTGAGTGAGTGAGTGAGTGAGTGAGTGAGTGAGTGAGTGAGTGAGTGAGTGAGTGAGTGAGTGAGTGAGTGAGTGAGTGAGTGAGTGAGTGAGTGAGTGAGTGAGTGAGTGAGTGAGTGAGTGAGTGAGTGAGTGAGTGAGTGAGTGAGTGAGTGAGTGAGTGAGTGAGTGAGTGAGTGAGTGAGTGAGTGAGTGAGTGAGTGAGTGAGTGAGTGAGTGAGTGAGTGAGTGAGTGAGTGAGTGAGTGAGTGAGTGAGTGAGTGAGTGAGTGAGTGAGTGAGTGAGTGAGTGAGTGAGTGAGTGAGTGAGTGAGTGAGTGAGTGAGTGAGTGAGTGAGTGAGTGAACGACGCTGCGTGTACATGTGGATGAACCAGAGCTCGGGAGGGAACAGAAGTTTGAGACCGATTTTCACATCTTCCCTACAATAAGGCTTATTGTAGGGAAAATGTATTTTCATGACATTTGTACAAACCTGATCAGGACAGTATCTTCTTTATATGGAATCTCCTGTCGAATACGATAAAAAAACATTTCATGTAACAATAGATTTGCCAAATCAGATAATAAATTGTTGTATCACTTTTTATGCGAGTGATAGCCAAAAGGCATGCACTAATGGATTAATTTGCAAAGCAGTATGCGACATAATATATGATGTTGATAACTATTTTTCAATAATATAATATGTATTTGTCGACTATAAGATGCTATTGAGAAATCGTAAATATTTAAAACAAATAATATATATCTCCAGTAGACAAAAGACGTAGGCTCTGTTACGGCCAGTTATGTCCCACAGGTACAGAAATGTCCGCCACAAGATATGTCCGCAAAAACGCAAAAAGAAATGTCCGCCACAAGATTTGGCGGACAATTGTTTTTGTCTTGTTGCGGACATTTCTGTACCTGGCGGACACAACTGGTCCTATCAGAAGGCTCCACGTTGACTGGCGCTGATAGCGGAGTGAGTCGTCTGCATGGTCCACTGCTACACGTCCACTTAACCCTTTGCCTGCTAAGGTAATTTATTTAAATTTTCACCCACTTGAAGTTGTGTCTCGCTACCGCGATCCACAACTTCAAGTGACTGAAAATTACTCGAATTTGTTTAATTTGAGCACAAATATTTGCAAATCTTGATGTTCAGACACTTATTTCATTCCCAATAACTGTGATTTAATCAGCTAATAAAACAGATTTAAGCGACTATAGTCGTGATTATCAGGCAAAGGGTTAACACCGGACCAACATCAGAAACGTTGGTCCAATGTCGATCCAACGTTGAGGCAATGTTGTGGAAGAAACAGCGTCCAACTGATAAAATCTCCGTGTCGCAGACTTTCCGCAGTCCCTGTGATTTGTTGTATTTTCGCCATGTCAGAACCACTAGAAATCAGGACTCGTTGAGGGCTAGCATGCCACCGGCGGTTTTGCTCCCCGGAGGAAAACACTGAAACCGTATCTGGAATTGTAGAAGAGCGTGCGCAAAAAGTACTCACAAACGTCGAATTATCTCCCGGATACTGCCGTTGACGACGACACAATCAGTTTTCCTGACACCCGCCTGGTTGAATTGCCGTTCATCGCCGCATCGCTCATACCCAGTAAACGCAAAACATTTTGTATAACATTTATACAACGTTGGACCAACGTTGAAGACGTTGGGCCAACGTTGTATAAATGTTATACAAATGAGTGTTGGTATTTTTTCTGCTCGCTGTGGGAATCAAACGGTGTAGCAGGCACACTTACCATGTTTAATTTACTGCGTGTGGGGTGACCCTTGCAGCTCAAGGGTGGAACTCGGAGGACAAATGAGTGTTGGTATTTTTTCTGCTCGCTGTGGGAATCAAACGGTGTAGCAGGCACACTTACCATGTTTAATTTACTGCGTGTGGGGTGACCCTTGCAGCTCAAGGGTGGAACTCGGAGGCGCTCCATATTGATCATTCCGGCTGGAGTGGGTGTAGTGATCATAATAAGATAGACTGCTTAATAATTACCGGTTTTTCATAAATAATAATAATAAGCTACAATTTTAAAAGTATGGTAAATGTGATTGTTGAAGTTGGAGACACCCGTTGGTGAAAACCCCAGCCTGTGAAAACATTTCTCAGTACGAGTAGATCTGATTTCCCAGCGGCGGCACTATGGTGGGCAAACGTCACAGACATTGCGCCATCATCACGCCAGCACTGGCTCACTATCTGCTGATTGCAGCTTGGGAACACAGAGTGATACAATAACAGTTGACAGGGGCGCCACTGTGCCAACCAAGTGGGTTCTGTGTAAACACTTGTAAACACACTTTCCCTCCAACGCGCTGGGCTCGCCACTCTCAAATCGCGAAAAATTACTAGACATCAAAATAAAATCACAATGTCTTTCTATGCTTTCTTCTTATTTAAGATATGGGTTCAGGATAATTCGTCAAGCTAACTGAGTGTCGTTCACAGACTGTCTGGTGAACATTAACCCTAATGTGACATCAACCAGAAAGATTTGAAAAGAGTTGACCTCCATTTTGTCAAATCTGAATAATTTTCACTCACTTGAAGTTGTGGATCGCGTCAGCGAGACACAACTTCAAGTGGGTGAAAATTCAAATTGAATAATTTGGCGGTTAAAGGTTTAATGTTAAAAATCAACGTTTATTCTATTATTAGGCCTACATCAGTCGTCAGACACACGTATTGTACGAATTGACGGTTGAATAATATCACATGGCAGGATCAGCCAATCCCCTCTCGTCCTGCCTGCGCGCTTTGTATGACAGCCAGCAGAGGGCATTGACCCAACGTTAATATTTTGGGGGCAACCTGCTCCTCGCAATCCTTACAATAATAATAACCAGAACAGGAGTTCCCGAACTCCAAGGCCCAGCGCCAGCACATCAGCTAACACATGGCATCCACATAATGCTATTTCAATTTCGACCCATAGTTCGACGCTGGCTCAACATTGAAACAGCAGAAAAACCACTACCCAGATAACACCATACATTCGCCCAATGTTGATGTCATGCTGGGCCGCCATATGCCACGCTGGGTCAACATTATTCCAACCAAAACCCTTTAATATATATAAACGTGAATTTATTTTTTTCTTTTTAAACAAGCAACTATGAGCTATTCGACCTAGAGACCTAAAACGTTCTATTTTTTCTCCTGGCCTCCGGTCGGGCCTAATAAACATATTATTGTGAGTATTTATATGACACAAATCCAGCCTAGGGCTGTTCCTGGTTCCTTCTCAGCAAACACTATACATTGATTTTTCACTCAGTTGAAGTTGTGGATCGCGTCAGCGAGACACAACTTCAAGTGGGTGAAAAATGCTGTTTCATTGTTGGGACAGCGTCGAACATCATATTATCCCTGGTCACTGGACCTGTTCATTCCTTTACTATTTCAACTCCCTGAGGTTCATAGAGCACTGCAACTATTTGGCGCTAGTAAATTGACGTACACACCCAGCAGACACAAGACGTTGAATCAATATTGGTTTAGCGCTGGCCCATCGTCCACGACCAACGTTAAACCAACATTGATTAACTGTTTTGTGTCTGCTGGGCAGTGCTTTCTCTGTCTGCAGATATCAATCAATTACGATTATGACAGCTTTTAATACAGTTTTTAGATTTTTTTTTGGCAACAAAAGAGTGACTAAGCTGTATAACGTACGTGTGCGTGCACGGATCTCGAGGAAGCAATTAAAGAACCAATCGTAAATACTATTCTAACCATGAAGTCCCCCCCAACTGTTATAACACATCTATGCATGGGTGTTTCTTATTAATGTGTAGCTGGCAATAATACATATATAACTATCAAGTGGTCTTCGGCTTAAGCTGCGCTGTGTGTAGGTCTGGCCTTGGCTGGACAAGATGCCAATAAGTAAAACATCCTTCAAATTAATATAGAGTGAAACATAAACAGGAGAAACGTAGCATTTACAGAGCTAATGATGATGGGAAATGTAAGACTGGAAAGCATAGACAATGATCTACATTTCCATAAATAAATAATGTTGGCCCAGCGTCATAGACGGTGGACTAACATTAAACCATCATTGTGATTTACTCCCCGGAGGAAAACAACGAAACCGTATCTGGAATTGTAGAAGAACAGGCGCAAAAAGTACTTCCAAACGTCGAATTATCTCCCGGATACTGCCGTTGACGACGACACAATCAGTTTTCCTGACACCCGCCTGGTTGAATCGCCGTTCATCGCCGCATCGCTCATACCCAGTAAACTCAAAACATTTTGTATAACATTTATACAACGTTGGACCAACGTCGAAGTGTTTACTGGGTAGTCAGGACCGAGTGGTGGTATTTTTTCTGCTCGCTGTGGGAATCAAACGGTGTAGCAGGCACACTTACCATGTTTAATTTACTGCGTGTGAGGTGACCCTTGCAGCTCAAGGGTGGAGCCCGGAGGCGCTCCATATTGATCATTCCGGTTGGAGTGGGTGTAGTGATCATAATAAGATAGACTGATTAATAATTACCGGTTTTTCATAAATAAAAATAATAAGCTACAATTTTAAAAGTATGGTAAATGTGATTGTTGAAGTTGGAGACACCCGTTGGTGAAAACCCCAGCCTGTGAAAACATTTCTCAGTACAGAGAAGATCTGATTTCCCAGCGGCGGCACTATGGTGGGCAAACGTCACAGACATTGCGCCATCATCACGCCAGCACTGGCTCACTATCTGCTGATTGCAGCTTGGGAACACGGAGTGATACAATAACAGTCGACAGGGGCGCCACTGTGCCAACCAAGTGGGTCCTGTGTAAACACTTGTAAACACACTTTCACTCCAACGCGCTGGGCTCGCCACTCTCAAATCGCGAAAATAACTAGACATCAAAATAAAATCACAATGTCATTCTATGTTTTTTTCTTATTTAACTCATAGCAGTCTAAGTCCGAGCCCAGCTCGGACCTGGAATTTATGACGCTGCAGTCTAGGTCCGAGCCCAGCTCGGACCTAGTAACAATGCTTAGACATTCACTAGATGACATCACTTGCGCAACTATGAACACAAAATGGGGAACCTAGAACATAAAGGGTTGATTTATCTGCGGCACAACCGTTTCTGAACTAAAAATAAAACTCCGGGTTCAGCTGAATACGAGGCGTTCGGTATTTTACAGATAAAATGGAAATGTCATCTCAAAATATGAAATATGATATGCCCCTCAGGGAATTCAGAAAGATTACTATATCCCATGATAATACATTATTTACGCTATTAATTTGTGTGCATAGACCTATTGAATGCTTATTCGAACCCTCTGTGATGTATTTTATTATATTTTATATGAATTGGTATAATGTTGTACTCCTGAATCTCCGTGAATCCCAAAAATAACATTTTTAAACAAAATTTCCGAAAATTTGACTACCTAATTAGCATATTCAAAATGGCGGTCGGTTACCATGGCAACATTACACTCCATCTAAATGAAGTGTATTCTGGCTATATATTGTATGTCTGTTCCTGTGGCGTATGGGAAAAACATATGTCATCATTCTAAATTTCTATTTGGAGTATCAGAATATGTCTCAAAATTACAAAAATGGCCAGACCACACAGACGTCCAATGTCAAAACGGCCAGACTGCTATGAGTTAAGATATGGGTTCAGGATAATTCGTCAAGCTAACTGAGTGTCGTTCACAGACTGTCTGGTGAACATTAACCCTTTAACCGCTGGTGCCGCATATATTCGGGTTTTCATTTTTTATTAGCACACCAACTACCACATTTTAAATATGTTAAAGATAAAATCATGTGACATCAACCAGAAAGATTTGAGAAGAGTTGACCTCCATTTTGTCAAATCTGAATAATTTTCACTCACTTGAAGTTGTGGATCGCGTCAGCGAGACACAACTTCTAGTGGGTGAAAATTCAAATTGAATATAATTTGGCGGTTAAAGGTTTAATGTTAAAAATCAACATTTATTCTATCATTAGGCCTACATCAGACGTCAGACACACGTATTGTACGAATTGACGGTTGAATAATATCACATGGCAGAATCAGCCAATCCCCTCTCGTCCTGCGCGCTTTGTATGACAGCCAGCAGAGGGCATTGACCCAACGTTAATATTTCTGGGGCAAACTGCTCCTCGCAATCCTTACAATATTAATAACCAGAACAGGAGTTCCCGAACTCCAAGACCCGGCATTAGCCTGTTTGAGTGCTTTAGACAAAAATCGACTTTTAATATTTCGTAAACATAACTGTGCTGGTCTTCCTAATGGGCCAGAATCGTATATGTCCAGGATATTAGGAAAGAACCAAGGAGACAAGTTAAAATATATCCTCAAGGTGTATTCCTTCCACCACTATCACTGGTGCTGGCCAACATCCACCCAAAACTTGCCAGTGAATCGTGCTGCAGAGTGTTGCTACGATGTACCTCGTACAGAGGATGTGAGCCTACACACCCTATTCCGGCTCAATGTTGGGCCAGCGTCGCAGTCCATTGCTGGTTCAATGCTGGTCAATCGTCTATGACGCTGGCCTAACACTAATCCAGCACTGGGTCTGCTGTATACTTTGCGCCAGCACATCAGCTAGCACATGGCATCCACATAATGCTCTTTTAATTTCGACCCATAGTTCGACGCTGGCCCAACATTGAAACAGCAGAAAAACCACTACCCAGATAACACCATACATTGGCCCAATGTTGATGTCATGCTGGGCCGCCATATGCCACGCTGGGTCAACATTATTCCAACCAAAACCCTTTAATATATATAAACGTGGATTAATTTTTTTCTTTTTAAACAAGCAACTATAGGCTATTCGACCTAGAGATCTAAAACGTTCTATTTTTTCTCCTGGCCTCCGGTCGGGCCTAATAAACATATTATTGTGAGTATTTATATGGCACAAATCCAGCCTAGGGCTGTTCCTGGTTCCTTCTCAGCAAACACTATACATTCATTATATGCTGTTTCATTGTTGGGACAGCGTCGAACATCATATTATCCCTGGTCACTGGGCCTGTTCATTCCTTTACTATTTCAACTCCCCGAGGTTCATAGAGCACTGCAACTATTTGGCGCTAGTAAATTGGCGTACACACCCAGCAGACACAAGACGTTGAATCAATATTGGTTTAGCGCTGGCCCATCGTCTACGACCAACGTTAAACCAACATTGATTAAATGTTTTGTGTCTGCTGGGCAGTGCTTTCTCTGTCTGCAGATATCAATCAATTACGATTATGACAGCTTTTAATACAGTTTTTGTATTGTTTTTTTTGGCAACAAAAGAGTGACTAAGCTGTATAACGTACGTGTGGGTGCACGGATCTCGAGGAAGCAATTAAAGAACCAATCGTAAATACTATTCTAACCATGAAGTCCCCCCCCCCCACTGTTATAACACATCTATGCATGGGTGTTTCTTATTAATGTGTAGCTGGCAATAATACATATATAACTATCAAGTGGTCTTCGGCTTAAGCTGCGCTGTGTGTAGGTCTGGCCTTGGCTGGACAAGATGCCAATAAGTAAAACATCCATCAAATTAATATAGAGTGAAACATAAACAGGAGAAACGTAGCATTTACAGAGCTAATGATGATGGGAAATGTAAGACTGGAAAGCATAGACAATGATCTACATTTCCATAAATAAATAATGTTGGCCCAGCGTCATAGACGGTGGACTAACATTAAACCATCATTGTGATTTACTCCCCGGAGGAAAACAACGAAACCGTATCTGGAATTGTAGAAGAACAGGCGCAAAAAGTACTTCCAAACGTCGAATTATCTCCCGGATACTGCCGTTGACGACGACACAATAAGTTTTCCTGACACCCGCCTGGTTGAATCGCCGTTCATCGCCGCATCGCTCATACCCAGTAAACTCAAAACATTTTGTATAACATTTATACAACGTTGGACCAACGTCGAAGTGTTTACTGGGTAGTCAGGACCGAGTGGTGGTATTTTTTCTGCTCGCTGTGGGAATCAAACGGTGTAGCAGGCACACTTACCATGTTTAATTTACTGCTCGGCCTCAGACCGCCAGGGCTCGAATTTCGAATCCTGTGTCTGGAGGACAGTGTCATATCAATCATCTCACCATCCTCAGGAGGTTCTCCTGGCCCAGTTTAGCCTATATGTGCACAAAGGTGGCCTAAAGCCCGATTCATTTCATTTGGAGACACCCGTTGGTGAAAATCCCAGCCTGTGAAAACATTTCTCAGTACAGAGAAGATCTGATTTCCCAGCGGCGGCACTATGGTGGGCAAACGTCACAGACATTGCGCCATCATCACGCCAGCACTGGCTCACTATCTGCTGATTGCAGCTTGGGAACACGGAGTGATACAATAACAGTCGACAGGGGCGCCACTGTGCCAACCAAGTGGGTCCTGTGTAAACACTTGTAAACACACTTTCACTCCAACGCGCTGGGCTCGCCACTCTCAAATCGCGAAAATAACTAGACATCAAAATAAAATCACAATGTCATTCTATGTTTTTTTCTTATTTAAGATATGGGTTCAGGATAATTCGTCAAGCTAACTGAGTGTCGTTCACAGACTGTCTGGTGAACATTAACCCTTTAACCGCCGGTGCCGCATATATTCGGGTTTTCATTTTTTATTAGCACACCAACTACCACATTTTAAATATGTTAAAGATAAAATCATGTGACATCAACCAGAAAGATTTGAGAAGAGTTGACCTCCATTTTGTCAAATCTGAATAATTTTCACTCACTTGAAGTTGTGGATCGCGTCAGCGAGACACAACTTCAAGTGGGTGAAAATTCAAATTGAATATAATTTGGCGGTTAAAGGTTTAATGTTAAAAATCAACATTTATTCTATTATTAGGCCTACATCAGACGTCAGACACACGTATTGTACGAATTGACGGTTGAATAATATCACATGGCAGAATCAGCCAATCCCCTCTCGTCCTGCGCGCTTTGTATGACAGCCAGCAGAGGGCATTGACCCAACGTTAATATTTTTGGGGCAAACTGCTCCTCGCAATCCTTACAATAATAATAACCAGAACAGGAGTTCCCGAACTCCAAGACCCGGCATTAGCCTGTTTAAGTGTGCTTTAGACAAAAATCGACTTTTAATATTTCGTAAACATAACTGTGCTGGTCTTCCTAATGGGCCAGAATCGTATATGTCCAGGATATTAGGAAAGAACCAAGGAGACAAGTTAAAATATATCCTACACACATAGACAATGATCTACATTTCCATAAATAAATAATGTTGGCCCAGCGTCATAGACGGTGGACTAACATTCAACCATCATTGTGATTAACGTCTCGTGTTTGCTGGGAGTATAGTCTTGTTTTATTCGCCCATAAATCAATGACGTTTAGAGGTGAACTCGCGTCCCACGTGCGAACTAAAAAAAGACAAGGAAACTCAATAATAAAGATTGAAATTCCTTGTTGCGAAATACAAGGCCTATATAACTGGAATAAAATAAAAATACATGTATACAAGCAATTTTCAGACAATTTATTGAAGATGCGGCTCGCGGCAGCATCAATTGTCTGAAAATTTAATTCGCAAAATTTAGCAATAAATGTTTTTTTTGCAAAAATAGCAGTTCCTGATGATAAAGCGCTCCACAGTAAAGTTCACGTCAGGCGGCAGCGGTCCTCAATGAACTCCATGGGCGTATTCAGGTCAGCCGAGATTCTGGAGTTTCTGAATCCTGAACTGATTAGGCCTGCAGGGATTGCACCTGATGACCCCTGGGCATTCTACGGTAAAATTAGTACACACGGTAAAACCGAGCTGATTCACGTGACGAACATATGTATGTGGCTAAACACCTCCTGTGAAGAAGATCGTGTATTTATACTATAAATCCGTGCATTTATGCCAGAGAGGGTTGTTCCCGTGAATCTGATTTATAGTCAAGAAAGAATTGGGCCTAAGTCTGGTATTCTACCCCCTAATATAAATAACAACTGAATGACGGCGGTGATTGGCCAATCTTGTCATGTGACAGGCTGAACCACTCTTCGATTGCTCGGGGGTAGAATACAAGACTTGGACCAAGAATAGTGACAATCTCGCGGAGGTAATACGCACTTTTGGTATATTTCTCCATCTAAAACTAATTTTACACCCATTTCTGCATCATCCATTTGAGATGTTAAAAAAAGAAAAAAAAATCCTTCGTTACATTTACAAAGTTTCTCATTGCAGCAGGAACGACATGCTGGCTGAGCACTGGCTGAACACCCAGCACTGGGCCAGCGGTTGTTGACCACGCACCAGGGGTACCCTTTACCTTTTGGCCTTTATGATTACGCTTGGCATACCGTACCCAACCACCCGACGCTGGTCGTACTGCCCTACAAAGCCAAACAGCAGTAACTGCTTACTTGACAAGTTAGCATTTGCCTTTGCGCCCCACAATACGTGTAGGCGTCCAACACATAAAGAAACAGAAAACATCTGCCAGGGTTTAATTACAAAACGAGGGCTAAACTGATTCAAGGCCAAAATGCAGTTTACTGGGTGAGTTCGTAATTAATAGTGAACATCGTGGTATATGTCCAGTGCAAACATAAAGGATGCAGTGTGCTGAGAAAATGTATATAATTATGTAAGAAATTACTATTAGATGTTCAAAAAGTTTGCGTTTTTTCATCAACCTATATCTATATGCTCAAGGACCGGTGCCACTGCCATCTGTTTCATATCACCAAGTACGCAAAGGTTGTCTAAATCCAAATTTTTCATTTTTCATTCATTCATCCATTCATTGATTCATTCTTTCCTCTGATCAAGTTACTTTACTTTACGCTATGTTTCATACAAATTTGTCACATTATACATATATGCGTGCACCAGAGAGACTATGTCGACCACGACGAGTTACGAACCCAGGACATCTGTATTTTAGGTTGAAAACCTTCGACTAATATACGTCCTTTCTCAAACTCTGCACAGTGATTTTCACTATGAGACGCATATCGGTATCAGCCCATATCGCTCTCTAGCGGTAGGCCTAATTTGAGCTGCATTATATGGCAGTCATGTCAATAATGTAACTTGATCGTGTGAGAAAATACAAACGTCGTTCAATTTTCGTGCGATATGGGAAAATATAGCACATGTCCAATGAATAAAGTGTTTGCCTAAAGGCCCACACCTTATTCATTGGACAGGTGCTGTATTTTCCCATATCGCACTCAAATGAACACCGTTTGCATATCTTATCGCACTCCACTGTTGGCTTTTACTACGAGACGTATGGTGTGATCAGCCCATCCCGCACTCTCTCCAATACGCTTCACTGCACATGTAGTTTGATTTTGCCGTTTCAGATGGATATTCGTAGAGAAAATGCACACTGCATCGTTGGTACGGCGAGATGGGCTGATCTCAGCACAAGTCACCACATCAAGCCCAAGCCTGCTTTAGGCGAAGGTTTGATGTGGTGACGAGGACCCAGGCCCCCTGTATTTCAGGTTGAAAACCTTCGACTGACATACCTCCTTTATCCACATGCGCCATATTCTATTAGTCATGTCAGAAATAATTATCACTGATCTGTAGGACATTATGCAACCAAAAGCCCTAGTCAACTGACTAGACAGAATAAGCGTCACCTGGTGATTAACTATGCATAGCCATGATTATCTCTGTCTGTGATTGGTTGCCGTCACCCACCCAGTGCACTGTGGGGAGCAATGCTGGAAAAAGTGGTAGCTGCGCGACTGGGTGACATTACTTCGTTATTTTGACATTTGCGAATGGACTTCAACCTTGTTAGGGGTCTACATTAATCAATACTTCAAAAGTGGTAAAACTCGCCCAGTACAAGCACTCTGTGCCAGACAAGGACACTTCACCCCTGTGGACCTGCGACGCTGTCCTAACATCAAACCAACACAGAATACCCTCAGAAGAACAGGCATCTGGGAAGATATTTTATATTAGAAGTGACAAAAATTGCCAGACACGGCTACTCGACTATTATTTGATGAGACCATTCAGTGATCAGACAAACAACATGACGGAGCGTCCTTGGCGAGTCCAGATACCACGTAACATTGGCCCAATGCTAGGTCAATGCTGGCCTCCCGTCGCAGACAATGGCCCAACATTGTCACGTCTCTGGATGGAGGTGCTCCGGACTCCATCATGAATATTCATTGTCTGGCACGTAGATTGGATAATTTGTAACTCCCGGCGGTATGTCTGCAGAAAAAAATTGTCAGGTCCAAATTGGGTGGATTGCCCACTTAGACGGATGTCTTATTCTGGGAATACTGTGGTCTGAGATGTGATATGCCGAACCCTCACATCGCTGTTAAAAAGGTCGTATCTCTCACTTTAGACTATAATGTAGTTGATATGATTTGCGATGTGTGATATTATTAGTGATATGCGAATCGTCCCTTGGGGCTCAAGTCTCCTGTCAGACACTCGTTGGAGTGGAGTGTAGACATTTTAGTTCCGTAGCGACAAATTGATAATGTGTAGAAATCAAGTGTTCGCCATCATATATAACTCTTTAACCGCGGTCGCGATTATATTCGTGTTTTTATTTTTTATTAGCACATTATGTACTCCTTTTAAACATGTCAAAATATAAAATTTAAAATTATAACACTTTTAAGCGTGCATATGAACAGAGACACCCTGGGGTGAACACAATTTGAACTTTGGATCGTGCGGTATGGATGGCTATAAATGACCAACGTCCGATAATATGGCGGTATATGCACTACCAAGAACTTTATATATATCTATATAAAATTATTGGCATTACCGAGCTTAAAAATGGGCCAGATAACAAACATGTTCTGAAACAAAAACTGGAGAGGGATATTTTGCAAGACAAATTGAAAGAAAAACGGACAGGGACAGTGAGAACTCCGCGAGCTTACTATTCAATCCCGGTAAAAACTGAACATTTGTATAACATTTGTACAATATTGGCCAGCGTCAAAGACGTTGGGCCGACGTTGTAGAAATGTTTTGTGTTTGTTGGGATGGCAGTCCCTGGGAAAGGCAAAAAGTGAATGTAGGATTAGCGAGACGGACTGAGCATTTCGGGATTAGGGTGGGGCCATGTCCGCAAGCCGATAACACAGGGTGAGTATTTTGGCAGGGCGGGGAGGGGTTAATAGACAAAATTGTGGTGGGATTTGCGGGAATGACAATCCTGATGAAAACAGGCGTCCGCAAGCCGCGGGAGATATCCCGGGACGTTGAGCCAATGCCGCTTTAATGTTGGGCCAACGTCGCAGACGGTGGCCCAACATTAAACCGGTATTGGTTGAGCTTTCACGTTTTCTAGGATCATGCCGCGGCATCCCAGGCTAGATTGCGGGCTTGATTTGGTAGCAGATGGGTTCGCCTTTTGGGTGGGGAGCGGGAAGAGAGGCAAATGCCCTGCACGGGACGTGGCATTTACTCAGCGAGTATGGCCAATGTCGAAGCGGATCGTTTTTCTGAGATCCTTGAAAAGTTTGACCGCGGGCGGCGCCATCACATCTTCCCACGCAAGGCTCGCTGCTCCCGAGGTCGCAGAGCAGCGAGCCTTGCTGTCTGGAAGATGCGCCATCACAGCGGCCTGCGCTCTAACTTTTCACAGTGGACGAGACAAGTTTTACAATCTTTCAGGACATTCTATCAAACCATTGCATGGTCCTAAATTATCCAATACTGTATTTCCGTCGTCGTTTCAGCACTATTATTATGCACACAAGGATACTACAACTGGGTTCTAGTATACTTGATGCACACGAGCAGCATATTCAGTTTAGATTACACTGTCGTGCAAAGCCAATAGGCTTTTGGCTTTGCAGTTTAGTTTTAACAAACGACTTTTTGAGAAGGCCCATGATTGTAGTACAATTAAATTGGAGAGACAACCAGGGTTGGTTTGAGAATATCGGTCGAAATATGCTTCCCACGTTGTATGCAGCCGATTTTAGCCTGTATAGGCATGTTTATTGTAAAGAAATCATCGTGTACTTTTACGTCTTCACAATTCTATATAATGCAATCAACATCATAAAGTACGCATATTGCAATATAACCAGAAGTCATTCACTATATTGTATGTCATGACATTTGAATATTATGATGAGCTTGTTCAGTCACCGGTATAATTATCATAATTATCTAGTATTTAATTTAAAACTTTATACCATACACACGTATCATCATGCGGCTGCCATTTTTATCAAATGGCCGTCTCTCAGGAACCTGTCAGCTTCACCTCCAAATGTTTTTTTTTCTTAACCAGTGTATTTGTATCAGATAATTAGTGAAGAACACGGCATTAGTGGATTAGTGAAGAAGCAGTATTAGTGAAGAAGCATTATTATAAATAAGTGCCTTCGGGCTCCGCTCTTAGAGGCTTCTTTCTAATAATGCCAGTTAGTCAGGTTACCAGGTTACCGAGGATGAAACCTTGTAAATGGGTATATACATATTTTTTTCTTATTCTGAGCGACACGTTATCTAATTTAAAAAAACATTTATTATCATGCTACAGCTTATGTCATAATGTGTTTGTCCTTCTGCAGTTTTATTTATGGCATGATGTGTTTATCTTTTTACGCTGTATGTCATAATATGTTCATCCTTTTACAGTTTATGGCATAATGTGTTATCATTCAACAGTATAGACTATGTCATGATATGTTTATCCTTATAGTGTATGTCATAATGTGTTTATCCTTCTACAGTATATGTCATACAAATTAATGTTTATCCTTCCACAGTTTATGTCATAATGTGTTAAAACTTCTACAGTTTATGTCATAATGTGTTTATCCTTCTCCACTTTATGTCATGATGTGTTTATCCTTCAACAGTTTATGGCACAATGTGTTTATTCTTCTACAATATAATCATACAAATTAATGTTTATCCTTCCAAAGTTTATGTCATAATGTGTTTATCCATCTACAGTTTATGTCATAATGTGTTTATCCTTCTACAGTTTATGTCATAATGTGTTTATCCTTCTACAGTTTATGTCATAATATGTTTATCCTTATAGTGTATGCCATAATGTGTTTATCCTTCTACATTATATATGTCATGCAAATTAATGTTTATCCTTCCACAGTGCATGTCATAATGTGTTTAAACTTCTACAGTTTATGTCATAATGTGTTTATCCTTCTCCACTTTATGTCATAATGTGTTTATCTTTCTACAGTATAATCATACAAATTAATGTTTATCATTACAAAGTGTATGTCATAATGTGTTTATCCTTCCACAGTGCATATCATAATGTGTTTATTCTTCTCCACTTTATGTCATGATGTGTTTATCTTTCTACAGTTTATGTCATAATATGTTTATCATTCTCAAGTTTATGTCATAATATATTTATCCTTCTCATTTTTATGGCATTATGTGTTTATCCTTCTCCAGTTTATGTCATGATATGTCTATCCTTCTCAAGTTTATGTCATAATGTGTTTATCCTTGTATAATGTATGTCATAATGTGTTTATCCTCCTCCAGTTTATGTCATAATAATTTATTCTTCTCCAGTTTATGCCATGATATGTTTATCCTTCTCAAGTTTATGTCATAATGTGTTTATCCTTCTCCACTTTATGTCATAATCCATTTACCCTTCTACAGTTTATGTCATGATATGTATGTCATAATGTGTGTATCCTTCTATAGTTTATGTCATAATATGTTTATCCTTCTCAAGTTTATGTCATGATATGTTTATCCTTCTCCAGTTTGTGTCATGATATGTTTATCCTTCTAAAGTTGATGTCATAATGTGTTTATCCTTGTACAATGTATGTCATAATGTTTTTATCCTCCTCCAGTTTATGTCATAATATGTTTATCCTTCTCCAGTGTATGTCATGATATGTTTATCCTTCTCGAGTTTATGTCATTATGTGTTTATCCTTTTATAATGTATGTCATAATGTGTTTATCCTTCTCCAGTTTATGTCATGATGTGTTTATCCTTCAACATTTTATGTCATAATGTGTTTATCCTTCTCCACTTTATGTCATAATACATTTATCCTTCTACAGTTTATGTCATGATATGTTTATCCTTCTACAGTTTATGCCATAATGTGTTTATCTTTCTACAATGTATGTCATAATGTGTTTAACCCTGTAGAGTGTATGTTATAAAGTGTTTATCCTTTTACTGTGTATGTCATAATGTGTTTTTCCTTCTACAGAGTATGTCATAATGTGTTTTTCCTTCTACGGTGTAAGTCATAAGGTGTTTTTCCTTCTACAGCGTATTTTATAAGGTGTTTTTCCTTCTACAGTGTATGTCATATTGTGTTTTTTCCTTCTACAGTGTATATCATAATGTGTGTATCCTTGCCACAGTATATGGCATAATGTGTTTATTTTGCGCCATGATGTGTTAATATTCCTGCAGATTATGCATTAGGATTTTCAGCCTGTTGTCGTTTTGCGTTTATTCTGTTGCAGTTCAGAAACCAGTGTTCACTATACAGCAGTGCATGTGATGTTTCCGTAATAGTCTGATCATGACATTTCCCCTACAGAAAGGCTAGGCTTCTCGAACTCGCAGACCGAGTCTGCGCCCTCAAAAAGCCTAGCCTTGCTGTAGGGAAGATGGATCATTGAATGTGTCCAGGATTGTGCACAAAGCACATCACAATACTTTCTTAGGAGGACCGATCGATAGAGAATTGCGCCAACATTTGATTTTTGCCGGCAAATCCTACAAGTTGTGAAAGACGACCGCCCTAAATTTGCCTGTTACGAGGCGCGCCTGTCACCTGCGCATGTCTGAAGTAAATCTGACGACTTCCGCCGGGAATACTTTTCATTTTCGTCACATGAAGATGGGCGCAGTAAACTAGATTGAGCCACTCTGCCTGTCTTTAGATAACGGGCAGCGGCGTCCCTCTGTCTCCCACAGGGGTACCCAGGTACGGCCGCCTCCTCCGAAACAAGGCTCCCTTGGCGAGAGTCACGTTAACGAGAGCCAAGACACGGCAGGCCTTGTTATTTTCGCCGAAACACACGAGCTTTTCCGGTGGGATTGAGCTATAATAAATAAATAATTCGGCGCGGAAAAACTGCGCCGCGGTGGCGACCCGGCGCGGGTGAACAGAGAGGGTGTTTTAGCCGGGTCTGGAGTCGCTCAATTTGCTGGGGGACCGGACACCGGATAACGTAATCAGGCCGTAATCGAATCTTATCCACCAAACTCGCGCTGTTTTCCGCGCGTAATGCGGACGTACATCCCAGGACAATTTCGTCCACTTACCAAGTTATCAATATCCGCGGCGCACGCTAGATTAACCGCGCCGCAATGCCTCGAAATGACCAGTTAATATCGAGATGTAGTTTGTCGTTTCCATTACCTCACCATTCCGCGAATTGGTCTGGGGCCCAACCCCGCGATGGACCCGGAGCCGTGCGCCGGACTAGCGCCGGCTAGACACCGAGCCGGCGTTTGCAACGCCGGCCCGATGTCGGGCCGGCGCTGGGCTGCCGTGTCGTGCTTGGCTATAATTTAGGGTGGGCAACAGGCTCGGTGGCCATCAGGGGCTGTCCGCTGTTCGGTCGTGGTCAGGCATGTACCAGTTTGTGACAAGGCTGCTGGGCTCTGTCTCTCACATCGGGGGGCACTGTTTTCCAGCTCACTTCACTTGTTCACATTTTTGCGGTTCTCCTCAGAGTTCGGCTTTGAGCTGATGCATACTCCACAAAACGAGCTTTATAGAATATAATACGCCATTTCCCAATGTAACTAGTCATGTATGAGTTGTTTGTTTGTTTGTTTGTTTGTTTGTTTGTTTGTTTGTTTGTTTGTTTGTTTGTTTGTTTGTTTGTTTGTTTGTTTGTTTGTTTGTTTGTTTGTTTGTTTGTTTGTTTGTTTGTTTGTTTGGGGTTTTTTTTGTTTGTTTGTTTGTTTGTTTGTTTGTTTGTTTGTTTGTTTGTTTGTTTGTTTGTTTGTTTGTTTGTTTGTTTGTTTGTTTGTTTGTTTGTTTGTTTGTTTGTTTGTTTGTTTGTGAGTAGAGAGCACAGCGCGTCGCGACAATGCGGGCTTCGAGCCCGGAACGCATACATGAATGACGTTCTGCCAAGGCGCCACTTCCCCTTTTCTTGTTTGTTTGCTTCAGTATTATTTCTTTTATGTCTGTATGTCTGTCTAGAATTTAAGCTTGATATGAAGACTTCAGACTTAAAGAACAGAAAAATAATTATATGCCCCAAAATTGAATCTTTAAAGTTTTGCCACGAAGGATTGAGTCGAATTCCAAGTGTAGAATTAACCGGTTGAATGATTCACATGAGATCGTGCTAATTATTAAAAATAAATGAAAGACTGAATGAATGAATGAATGAATGAATGAATGAATGAATGAATGAATGAATGAAGGAATGAAGGAATGAAGGAATGAAGGAATGAAGGAATGAAGGAATGAAGGATTTTGGGATGAATGAATGAATGAATGAATGAATGAATGAATGAATGAATGAATGATTGAATGAATGAATGAATGAATGAATGAATGAATGAATGAATGAATGAATATGAATGAATGAATGAATGAATGAATGAATGAATGAATGAATGAATGAATGAATAAATGAATGAATGAATGGATGGATGAATGGATGAATGAATGAATGAATGAATGAATGAATAAATGAATGAATAAATGAATGAATGAATGAATGAATGAATGAATGAATGAATGAATAAATGAATGAATGAATGAATGAATGAATGAATGAATGAATGAATGAATGAATGAATGAATGAATGAATGTTACATATCGACCACAATTGGCTCCCCAAAATAACGAATCCTCAAACAGAAAAGCAACACCTGGACTGTGATGCTTTTTAGATGCAGAACATTTACTTTTTATATCAGCCTTAGAAAGACAAGGGTGTTCATTTGAAAGCGGAGAGACGCACTCGCTTGACATTCTACGCGCGTAAGTCGTAATGCTTTTAACGAACGAGCCACCGTTGTGCCGGTTGAGCGCAGGTCCCTGCAAGACGGCCCCGTAAGTTTGGGTTTTAGTACGACCCCGGGTCATAGCGAATACTGGACGGGTGAGAGGAAGTGATGAGGGCACGACGGCCGAGCTCCTACCACAGTGATAAAATTAGCCGGCAACTGTTAACTGGACCAGTCCTGGTAAAAGCCTGTCAACCCTTCACATCCCACAGATCCCGATGTCAGGTGCGTCTAATAGACGGGTGCGCGCTCCAACATGTGTTAGAGCGCGCGCCCCGTCTATAAGACGCACCCGATTACTCACTAATATCTGGATTAAAAGCGGTGTGACAATGGCGTGCCCAGGCCACAACTGGTCCGTGTATAAATCACCACACACACCGGCTTTATCACAATGGTATCACTTTCCCGGAATCTAAATACTGACATTTATTAGGACTGAGAAGTGTCCAGTAAGGGGCAGGTTCGGCCGTTTGTTACCCATGGTTACGACCTGTTTAGGGACGCCGATAGGCCTGTTCCCCGTGTCTGTCTTATTTAAGTGCCGCCGGGTGCCAGGGACTTTAATTCGAGGAGAATTGCCGTCGCTTTTGTGGCTAATCCGCATCATTTCACGCGGTTCCGGGGAGTGCGCCTGGCCCTGGTGTAAAAAACACACCCGCTGTCCCTGCGGTGAATGGACGTATCTGCAGCATGGTCCAGGAAGTACTACCACAGTAAACACGATAGATTAAACCAATGGTGTTTTAAGGTTGGGCCAGCGTCTACGACGCTGGCCCAACCTAAAAACAACATTGGTTTATTGTATCGTGCTCACAACAACAAGACGACACGAACCGACAGTTGTCAGCATACACGAAACGTTGACAAAATGTTGGTTTACTGTCGGGCTTCGTTGTTTCGTGTTGAAGGTTTATTTTCCAAACCACAAAACCATCACTTCAGCATACTACTCCAACTTGCTAGTTTTAAATCTTATTCTGACAAATTATATAACTGATAATGAATGAATGAATGAATGAATGAATGAATGAATGAATGAATGAATGAATGAATGAATGAATGAATGAATGAATGAATGAATGAATGGGTTTTATGCCACGTTTGTGCACATATTATGCTAATCTGGGCCGGGAGAATCTCCTGAGGATTGTGAGGTGAATGAGATGACACTGCCCTCCAGACACTGGATTCAAAATTCGAACCCTGGCGGTCTGAGTCTCTGAGGCCGAGCACCTGATGACAGCGCAAGGCTCTGACACATTTATAAGTAGAGCAATTCTAGTACGCTCACTAGACTTCGCCAGCTGAAAAGGCCTAGTTTTAAATGGCCTTTTTTTAATAGTTTGTCTTAGTTTCATAAGATCCAAGTTTTTCGGTTGGCGGGGCTAGTATCGTTTTTACACATGCTGTGTACATAAAAATGGCTGGACCTCGCAATATTATACTCAATGATGAGTCTGTGACATTCTGTCGGAACTATGCTGGCAACAGTGTGGGAAGCATTTTTGATCTTTCCCTTGCTTCCAGGAAGATGGGCCCCAAAGTCGCTGAATGCACAGTCAGAGGCGATGTAGGGAGTGACCATCTTCCAGTGCATATTAGATTGAATTCTCATGAGGTAGAGAAAGCTCTAACAAAAGCAGTTCACAGGCTGAACAAGACAAATTGGCAGAAATACCGCATGGGTGACCTCACCACACCCGAGAAAATAGAAAAAGCTGTTGAACTGCTTGAAACCTCTATGATGTGTGCCCTAGACAAGAGTTGTCAATCTGTGAAACATAAAGAACAAGATTTATTTATCTCTGAAAAACGTCTGAGCTGATCAGGGAAAAAAAGAAAAGCTAGAAGGCTATGTATGAGATTCAGTGACGAGCCCGAGTACATGACCATGTACAAGAGCCTGACCAACGAGGTCAAGGAATCTATCAAAACGGACAAGGAAATAGCTTGGCAAGAGCAGATTGACAAACTTGACGGAGTCAGGAATAGAACAGAGTTCTGCAACTCGTTCTTCCGGCTAACCGGGGCCAAATCTAGCGGAACGAGAAAAACTCTTCTCATGAGAAGTGACCGTACTCCCACTGAAAATGACAAAGAGAGAGATGACACGTTCGCAGCCTCGCTTGAAAAAGTACACAATCTCCGCCAGGGGACCATCTTTAACGCTGAGTTCAAAGTGGAGATAGAAAGCACTATTAAACAGCATGAAATGCTCTTCAAGCCACTAGTAAGCCACGTCCCTGAAGAGGACGATGACCACGAGACGCTAGCCCCAATAACATCAGGGGAAATCAAGGCTTACCTGAAAAAGTGCAAATCTAGCTCAGCCCCTGGTCTGGACGGTATCAGATACGGTGTACTTAAGCAAGCAAATGACAACGTTTATGAGGACCTGGCCAAAATCTGTAATGCTTGTATGGCTACAGGATACTATCTTAAGCTATGGAAAAAGGCTGAAGGTATCATGATACCTAAGCCAGGCAGAGACGGACAAATCTCAGGGGACTATAGACCTATCAGCGCCTGCTGAGCTGCATGGGCAAACTCTTTGAAAAAAAACACTAGCTGGTAGAATAAGGAACTTTCTTAAGAAAGAAAAGTTTTTTATCAAATGGCTGAATGGCTTTAGAATCAAGCGCATCGCCACGGAACATGTGTTCAGATTGGTAGAGGAAACGCAGGGATTCATTAAGAAATGGAAATGTGAAGCAATCTTTATTGATGTTGAGAAAGCATTTGACTCGGTGTGGCATGACGGGCTAAGATACAAGCTGATGAACGGCAGCTTACCTAGGAAGATGGTCAGGTTGATATCATCTTTTCTAAGGGACAGAACAATCAAAGTCAATTGCTGTAACAACTGCTCAGAGGAGGTGACCCTCAATGCGGGTACACCTCAGGGCTCGGTCCTAAGCCCTCTCATTTTTATTATTTATGTGAATGATATCCCAGACATGAGTTCACTCAATGTCAGGCTATCCCAGTTTGCAGAAGACATGGGAATCTGGACACATGCAGCCGATGCCAAATGAATAAAGACAAAATTATCAAAAGCCTTAAAACTCATAGAAGCATGATGCTCCAAATGGCGGATAAAACTAAATGCAGGAAAAACTCAGCTGATTGTGTTTAATGTCGGTTTCAAACCAGGACTTATTGATCTTGAACTGCTTGGTTAGCCTATTATTCAGACTCAAACAGCCAAACTGCTTGGAATCCTATTTGATCGAAGGCAAGCTTCAATGACCATATGAAAGACCTAATGGCAAAGGTCAGCCGACTGAACCTGTTGAAATTGCTCAAAGAGACAAACTGGGGCGCCAGACCATATACTGTACCATTCTAAAAGCCTACAAGTGCTTTATACGCCCTGTTCTTGAATATGGTGCACTGATAACTGGAGCTTTAAGGGAATCACAAGTGAAGTAAATGCAGATCTTTCAAAATAAGTGCCTGAAACTAGCACTTGATCTAACCTACTATGACCGAGCAAGATCAATACACCTGCATGATCTCACTAATATCCCTATGATCAAAACTAGGATGACGGCACTGGCGGTTAAAACATTTAGATCACTTGAAGACACACAGTGCTTTTAGGATCTGGTGTTGAATCATGAGATCGTTCAAAAACGATAGGGCTCAAATACAATTATGGACCAATTGCTGGCTTTGATATGTCTGAGAGAGCCGTTCTGTGTGACATACCAAAAGCAGTGAGCTCTCTATCATACCATTGCATGAGACAAAAACACGGTTGACGGTTGACGGATATCCTGAACTCCTGCTCCCACAGAGAACAGGGGCTCTGAAGGGAGCCGTTTTGATGGCACGGCGGACGCGGATGGTTGGCTAAAGATGACGGTTTCAAACACACTGCTCAGAAATCAGAGCACATCTCAAAAGGATCAGTCCTTGCCCTTTCCTCTCGTGGCTGGTCGCTCAAACGGCTGTTTCTATATGGTTCAGCAGCCCTGGTTCCTTGTCTCTTGGACTTACGTTGCCAATGCTTTGTATAATCATCTACCTCACCAGATAAAAAAAGAGAGAGGCACTAAAAGGTTTATACCAGAAGTAGTGCATAATCTCGCGTCAGCCCTCGCGCTGCGCGCTCCTCTGCTGAGTCTGCGGCGGAGCGGTGGGGTAAACTGATAAATGAATAATTTTCCATGTAATGTATGCACAACATATTTAGTCCCCATTTGTCCCAGTATAAGCCTCTAAAATACCATCGCAGCTGTGATTCCTAATTTAATTCAACAAAATGTCACGATGAACGATATTCGCCAAATTAAAGAATATTAGGCCTATTGCTTGCACGACGGGGAGTTTTGCAAGATCAATTTAACTCATTTGACACATATGCATGACGAGGTAAAACTTACAGATTTTTAAAAAACACAAACTTTAATTTGACTTATGTTTTATCCTCTATTTCGCACATCACACACTTGTGCGCACTTACCTAATATAATGCCTCAAGCTAATTTTATGGATTTAAATGCGACGGCGGCCCAGCACTAATCCGATATTGATCAAAGTGTCGTGTTTGCTGGGAATGGTATCCTTGTTTTGTCTGTAATGCTGAATAGCCAGGATTCTGTCACATTTTAGGATTTAATTCTCCATTTTGCGCGTCAGGTCACTGAGAGACGTAACACATAGTCTGACACGAAATGTGATCGAAAGACATTTCTGCTTATAATGGCGTCGATGTCCGTGATTGTACCACGGCCTTGGATTGAGGATGCTGACAACCCTCGACGTGATCGCATATCGTACTCATCATTGCACAATGAGACAATTATGAGCAGTGAGGATGCTATTAAAACGGGTAATTAGAGTGTGATAATGATCACATCCATCAGAAATGTTGCCACCAGAAAACCGGCACGGCAACCGTGTGCCACAGTACAATGCATAGGCAGATTTGGATCTGCAAAGCCAAAATGCAGTATCTTCTTATTTATAATGTAAGCAGATACTGCCTTTTGGCTTTACATGGCAACGTGGCGGTAATGTATCAATTTTCCACTCATGTAATAGTAATCCTCTTATTGTTTGTTCCTGTGGATGAATATTATGAGAAGTGGGTTCACGTATTTCGAAGTATACCGAGGCTGTATTTTACCCATTTCAGTGCGGGTACCGGCTTTAAACGTCAGAATCTGACGTTTGTAGACGCCAGATTCTGACGTATAAAGACGGTCTCGCACTGAAAGAATTAAATTATTCCTATCTAATGGCCATAGACCCTTAACAAAGGTATTCAAATGAAGCGGAAAGAGCTGACTAAGTCAATTATGATGATTTGAAATTAAAAGAAACCTTTGGTTTCCATGGTTGAAACGAAAATATTTCAGCGTTATAAGGGTTAATAAAAAACAAATTACGCAGGGGCGGATCCAGAATTTTTAAAAGGGAGGGGGCATTAAAAAATAACAATTGGGTGTCAAACATTGATTTTGCGTCTTCTCGTCAGCTATAATTATATGTAATTATGGGATATAGACACTCTAAATTTATGGGGTAGTGACTCAAGCATAGGCACTACACCAGTACATTCTGGCTGTCAAATAACGATATTTTAATCGATGTCAAGGCAATTTAGTTTTGAAACCCCCACCTCCAACTTCCCCCCCCTCCCCCCCACGTAGATCCGCCATTGCTACAGGTTAGGAATGGCTGCAATGTTAACATGGTCAGCAGCCGCGAAACGGATTAGAGTATAATTATGATCATTTTACTCACTATATTTGTAGCCATGATGACCAATCCGGAATACAGGACAGAGAGCTGCAAGTAGAGGTCATTTTAACCATTCAACCGCTAAATTATTTAACTGGATTTTTCACTCAATTTAAGCCGTGGATCGTGTTGATAACTGTTTAGATTTGATAAAATAGTAGTCAACGATTCTGAAATCTTGTTGATTGATGTCACATTTATCTTTAACATAATTATTAAAAAGCTGGTACTTAATGTTCTAATAAAAAAATATTTAAAAAACCGAATAATTTTAATCGGACTGGCGGTTAAGATGTTAAGATCACTGTTTGACGCCTTTATCCGCTAGAATATTGATTCCGATATCAGCCAGAGTGCCGTATGTGCTATAATGTTACCTATTCTGCTCTGAAAAGCCAAAAGGCAGTATCTGCTTACTTGTAAAGACAGTATCTGCTCACTTGTAAAATGAGCAGATACTGCCTTTTGGCTTTGCACGGCCACTACTGTGTGCATTGTAGTAATCAATATGGTTTTAAGTTTAAAAATGCAACCAAATTAGCATGCTCTACATCTTAATTATGCTATTTGGATCGAATGGACAAACCATTGTTAGTTCAATAATATCATTTAGCTTTTGCAGCGATTTTTCTATCTTAGAGCATGAAACCAACTTTAAAAATTGAATAGTATAATGTTTGAAAATGTCCAATGTTTATTTATCGAGCAAACAAACACCCGTATAGCTGGGCAGCACAGTGTCAGGTTTCAAATAATTATACATTCGTATTTTCACAAGGGTCAATTATAGGACCACTCTTTTTAATTATTCTTCTTATATTACTAACACACGCATAATTGTTTGCACACGAACACCATTTGATCATAATATCGTATTTTTCTGAAATTAATCGCTTCCTCAATTAGTGTTTATTTGAATCTAAATTTTAAGAGTTGCTGAGATTGCAATATACTCCAGAAATCATAAATATAGACATTTCAAAAAATATTACCCTGTTTTATTTCCTGGGTACATGTACTAACCAACAAAAAGTTATATTGGAACCTTCCCAACAACATGCAAACTTTATAATATCTGGAGAGTAATCATTATTAGTGGTATTAATAGGCATTGTGACTGTGTGCCAATATATAGATCACATGCCATAATATCCACGCATCTCCACCTAGCAGTCAAGTGATTATGTGTCATTCAAATGAGTCACACATTCAACACTTTGGCTTCCACACTAGGTCGTAGCAGGAGGAGGAATTTCCCCTCAGGGGCCTACAACGCTGAAATGTTTTTGTATAAACTGTGAAGACGAAAGGATTTTTTTAAATTTGATATCATCATAAATGTCTTTGTTAGCTCTTTCTGCTTCATTTAAATACCTATGTTAGGTCCACGGCATTTAGAAATATTTTAATTCTTTCAGTGCGCGGACCGTCTTTATACGTCAGAATCTGACGTCTACAGACGTCAGATTCTGACGTATAAAGACGGTCCCCGCGCTGAAAAGGTTAATACAAATTGAATAAAACGACTATTGTAATAAAGAAAAAAAATTTGTTATTATATTCCGTTATTAAAATCATGAACCTACATGGATGTATAATTCTAAAACTATAGGACTCGTATAAACTAAACAATTTATCATCTTCAAGCAGCTAGAATGTCTTATGTGTCACTCAAATCAGTGGCACGTAAAACAGTCTAACTGCTAGAGGGTCGATATAATTATAAACAGCAAACGTTACTACACATGAGCTGCATCAGGGGGATATGATACAAGGCTACTCGAGCTGATATCCGTCCGTTGTCATTATCTGAGAAATAGAAGTTATATTTTAATTAAAATATTATGGATTTTAGAAATACGGGTACACGTGTTGTCAGAAGTGATAATACTTCTGAAAGTGAAACATCTATTTATCAAATCGTCGCCTCGGAGCTAAATGATCCTATCTGCCACTCTGATGAGTGTCAGATAGGATCCTTTAGCTCCGAGGCGACGAAATGTAGATGTGTTGTGATATGCCTAATCTCGTTAATACACATGAATCATCGTAGATGGCATTTCTAAAACAGTATGTTATTCATCAAGTTAAGATGAAGTAGATACATCACTATTCGTCTTAAAATCCAATACAACATTTGGATAAACGTTTACGATTCACTACGACAATTTTGTACTAGCTGATAATGAATGCATGTACATGAAATTGTATCATTGAATTAGCTGTCGGCTCTATTTTATCCCAATTTGAGGAAATGATTTCCTTTAAAATATATGCCACACGCTTGTCTTTGAACTACTGGCTCAACAGGCGGGGTGAATGAATAATGAATAGATGAATGCGGCTTTAGACCACCTGTGTGCATAAATGGGCTGAACTGGGCCAGGAGAACCTCCTGAGGATGGTGAGATGATTGAGATGACACCGTCCTCCAGACACAGGATTCGAAATTCGAGCCCTGGCGGTCTGAGGCCGAGCACACTACGTCTCGGTCACGGAGGCTCCCAACAATACTGACTTCCACACGTGGATGGGGAATAAGCATTTTTTGTTTCTTTTAAACCGCCGAGACCGGGAACCGAACCCCGAACTCTGGCGTGAAAGGCAGCGGTGCTAACCACTACCCTAGGGCCCCCGCCCAGGGGACCTCCTAGGGATAATGGGACGAATAAGATGTAATGACATTGCCCTCCTCTGTACTGACAGAGGATTCGAAATTAGAGTCCTAGCGCGTTACTTCGCGTTCACGGAGACTCCTCACTATTCTGAATCTTCACGAGTGAGCGGGGAGAAAAAATACGTTTCTTTGAGACCTGGATGCCAGAAAGGTGGAACAAACCCGCGATCACTGACTTTCCATGCATGTAGCTGCACCAGGGCTCCCGCCATGAGTCAGTGAACCCCACGCAGAAGTCAAAATACATTTGAATATAGTCTAATGCCGGTACAATGTTTGATGCCCTAACCCGGAATCGAGCCGATGTTGTTTCAGATATTTTGTTTTTGGTTGAGGTGTGGTCCCCGGGGATAGGTGTCACAGCTGCCGTACGAGTTGTCGGTGTTAAAGGGGCAGAGTGGTGTGAGGTCGCGGGGTCAGGGGGCGTGGCCAGGGGTCACAGGGCAAGGTGAAACAGTCATCGGTGACTCTGTTCTCACTTCTGGCTCCCACAAAGACGGCTCAGTGCGGGGCCTACGTCGAAGACGTTGGCCCCGCACTGAGCCGGCTTTGTATTCGCATCCAGTTCACACGTGCCTCACTCTTGTTTTAGGTGTAGTCCGATACCTGACACCCTTAGGCCTACCCCACCGCGGCCGACCTCCACCCCCGGGCATCGCTACCCCCGGCCCCGCGATCCGAGACTCTCCATGCACCCCCGGGACTTGAGGGCGTTAACGACACAATTGAGAGCCGGTTTCACTGCCTCTCTCGGCCCCATTACACCACCCCCAGCTCCCCGTAACTCACTGCTCACCTTATTATAACCGTCATTATCGCGGGCATAAAGCACGAATTTGAAACAATGCACAAAGGCACTCTTATCTGGGCAGCGGGTGTCGCACAGATATTAGCTCTACCTGGGAAGCAGGTTTCCCAGGCTCAACGCGTGATCCGTGAGTCAGTATTGACCCTGAGTCAAGACTCTCTCAGAGGAGATCGCACTACGACACACGTAAGCCCCATACTGGTAGGCCTAAAGGCCGCCATGTCATGTGTCCGGCTTATCGTCCGTTTGTCGGTCCGTTTTTTTCGGGGTTTTTTCCAGATTAGATGAGTTAATTTCATGTGTCCGGCTTGTCATCCGACAAAACGGACGTCCGTTTAAAAATCCAGCGTTGTTGAATTTTTCTAGAACGGACACCGGTTTTGTCGGATGGAATTTTGCTTGTGACGTCATTCATCGGGGTCTCTCCCTGCTTTCCACCTGTTGTTGCAGCCATTGACCAACGGGACAAAAACAAAATTACACATTTTTAGATATAATAATGCCGGAAAGCTGTAAAACTCATACAATTAGGTCTGTGGTACTATCCACAGACAAGATGTAGCAGCTGATTGATTTTTTAACAAATCATCTGAAGATGACATTTTGAAGCGATCCGGATTTTTTTCTTTGCACGAAGGATTTTTACTGGGTTTTGGAAAAAACCCTCAGTACACATAATGACGGGGGTAGGACTCCCAGTTCTGGATACAAGTTTGCCGGACCAGGCCACCCGAGTTGTCGGACACATGGAATGCCAATTGCATACGATCGCCGGATTCGTTTGCCGGATCCGTTTAATTGTCGGACACATGGAATGGCGGCCATAGCCGTCGTATTATTATCTGTCAGAGTCTGGTGCCTCGGTTTCAGGGCCCGTATTCTCATACAAGTTACGATATATCGTAGGCTTATGATTGGTCGAGATGGCTATCTCGACCAATCAGAAGCCTACGATATATCGTAACTTGTACGAGAATACGGGCCCAGAGCGATTGACATTTGTCAGAAGGCCCCGGCAGCCCGGTATAGGGCTAGCTAGCCAAATAAACAAACAAACAAACAGACTAAAATGCTTCAAAGATAAATTGCATGATTTGTGGACAATGGACGAATATTGAAAATACCATGCATGTGGTGGTCATCTCTAACATTTTTAATACCTCGGTCACCATGGCCCGTACGAGCGTCGTACTAACTACGGTCTCATAGAGGTCGTCTCGACCTGTTCCCGTCAAACAAAATGAATAATAACATGTTGGAAAAAACAATTCTCCATTATTAATAATGCTATTGTACCATTTGTGCATGTTTTTTTTACTGCAAAGTCAAATAAACAACACAAGGTCACCAGAAATAGCCCAAAAATCATTAGTACGGCGTCCATACGGGTCATTGTGACCGAGGCACATTGGGAGTACCATAGAGTTCTTTATTAACTCTATGGGAGTATAGATATTGCCAGTGTGATGATAAAAAATCATATATTATTACGATGCACGTGTCATAGTCTTTATTTCATACCTTACTCTGCTCTGCAAAACCAAAAGGCATTATTAGCTGTCTTTACAAGTAAGCAGATATTGCCTTATAGTGTTGCAATGGACAAGGATACAGAAATATTATCCAGCTCGTATCCAAATTATATAAACACCTCAGATTAAAACATGCATAGGCCTACGTAGATATAGAGAAACTGAGCGACATTTTTCAGACATAGTCATTATATTCTCTATTGTCACGTCAAGGATAATATTTCTTGAAATTCAGAAATAAAAATATATAACTATTTATTTGTTGGTCTACATCAGAGCTGGTCAATAAATATTTCTTTGTATTCGGATGTACAGAGATGCTTTCATAACAGTCCTTTCCAGCAAACACGAGGTATTCACCCAATGTTGTTTTAATGTTGGTCCACCGTCTTCGATGCTGGCCCAACATTGAAACAACATTGGGTGAATACCTTGTGCTTGCTGGGCTTAGGGTATAGCCTGTTATCAGCAATGTTATTATCCTTGTATCAACTGGTCTGTCAATTATGGATTAAACCAAAATCCAATTCATTCTGATTCCACTTTTCAGCTATTGGTGATCAAGTCAACCTTGTCGAAATGTCAAAATGTCTTTATCGTGTAATTTGAGCTCTAAGCTTGGGTTTCTATACCTTCAGACCCAAATTACTGTGATTAGCGTGCACTTGAAAACATGGTCATATTAATAACAGCGACTACAATAGGTCATAATATGTTTGGGACAGACTTTTCAGTGATATTCGAATATTAATTAACAAAACTTTGTGGTGTCGAAGAGGGCAGGCTGGTTTTAATCAGTGAAAAAGTATATTTTGCAATGAAAACCGTAGGATTAAAAAAACGACTGTCATGCGCCCCATGACTTTTCAGCTAGTGCATGCTCTGTATTTTTTTATTTTATATGCGCCTATATATACGACGTTTAGCTGTAATGTCAGCAGTCAGAAAAATAGCTGTTGAAATATCAAGTAAACCGAATCATCTGTGTGACAGGACTACATGCTTTTATAATAAACCCGGTATTTCCGCAGCTGGCATTCACCACGAGCACGCTCACACCGGAACAATATCTGCGAGTGAATGTGCAGTGAACCTGCGCAGAAGGCCGGAATGTGGTTCGGATGACTACTCCAGGGTCAAGGACGGCAGCAGTGGAGGTCGGAAGTATTATTTCCCGACTGTTTCAACCCCTGTGCTGCTGAATTAGTTGTTCCTATTTACTGCATTTGAAGCAATTTTTCCAGCTTCAAATGCAGTAAAATGTGTATTAGATATTTACGAAAAATACACATGTCGCAAATTATTTTTTTTTCTCATTTTTGATTTAACAAATGATTGAAAATATATATTAGTATATACGGCACCTAGCAGCAGAAGAGTTAATACATTGACGGAGGGTATGTTTCGACTGTGGATCGAAGTAAACACATCACTGTTTTAAAAAACGTTATATTTATTCCTTATTATAAGATAACATCTTTGACTGTTAAATTGAGGTATTTTTCAAGCATTTGAAAGTGAGAGCGTTAACGCGAATTGCAGTTTCAAATAAAAGAAAATACCTGCACAATAACAAAATATGTATGCAGAATTATATCACCACCTAGCACGCAAGGTGTCCTATGTGCAATTTAAGTGGCACATACGAACCTTGACCTGATAATTGTTATGTAACACAATATAATGAAGCATACGTGATATTTTGTAACCAATACTTGCATAAGTTTACATTTGACGAGTACGTAATTATTGTTCATTTTGACAACACGGATAATAACCATAAAAAATCTGAATATTTTATTGTATCAATGAATCGACTATTTGAATTGTCTGAGAAAATGAAACGAAATGAATCGGGCTTTAGGCCACCTTTGTGCACATATAGGCTAAACTGAGCCAGGAGAACCTCCTGAGGATGATGAGATGATTGAGATGACACTGTCCTCCAGACACAGGGCTCGAAATTCGAGCCCTGGCGGTCTGAGGCCGAGCACGCTACCTCTCGGTCACGGAGGCTCCCCACAATACTGACTTTCACACGTGGATGGGAAAGAAACATTTTTGTTTCTTTCAAACCGCCGAGACCGGGAACCGAACCCCGAACTCTGGCGTGAGAGGCAGCGGTGGTAACCACTACCCTAGGGCCC
>OZ024906.1:63328580-63398580 GCA_964017125.1 Flabesymbios commensalis | reverse complement strand
TTATTTTTATTGCATGTTTTATTCGTGAAACAGAATTTGCGGGAATAGTGCAGTTACTTATGTAGAAAATATGGCTTAAAGATAGAGTCACGTTTTAAACTCGCATGCGTGTAAGCCTTCAGCATACAGTACAGTGTGGTTGACTCAGTAACTTGATTACAAGACTGGATACTACTCCAACGAGACACTCACCCAACGCTGTTTTAATGTTAGGCAACGTTTGCGACGTTGGCCCAACATTGAACCAACATTGGTGAGATGTACAATGCTTGAGAGAAAGTCCTCCTGCCCAGAAAACACAAAACATTTGCATAACATTTATACAACGTCGGCCCAACGTCTTCAACGTTGGTCCGATATTGTATAAAGTCATACAAATGTTTTGTGTTCACTGGGTGTCGGTACAAGCGTGGGGTCAACCCGTCTCGAGATACCAGCAGTAATATAGTCAGTTTGTTTGCAGGCCAGCGACCTGCTAAGATTCAGGACCAAGGGCTTTGAGATTTGATGGAATTATTAACTCATAGATGTCGCTCAAGTATATATGAACTTGCTGTGATTTGAGAACTTGCTCTTAATGAGGCTTTGGGTATGAAACGCATATTTAGTATTATTCCACGGGCACTATTGCATTTTGGGGGACCCTTGTCCCGCGAATTTTGAGAGTTGATCATACCTTTGATTAAAAATTTCATGATCAAGTTTTAAACTGTTGTCACAAATGTTCAGTAGCATATTCTAAAAAATGTTGGGGCCATTTACACAGATCAAGATCATTTATATGACATAAAAGGTCACCACCTCAAAATCACCAAATAAAGCAAAACTTGACTCGGATAAACTACTAATGGGTGGGAATTGACAAGAATCGTGTTTAAGTTTTTTGAAATTTAGCATTTAAAATGAAATAAAAGTGAAATGCAAAAATGGCCGCCATTATCACCATAAAAATGACAAGTTGATTATCTTAGTTCATGTTTGCAATAGAACTTTATATAATACCACGTGTTTACTTATATCAGGATGATATAATGATTTATGCGGTCATCATAATGTTTCAAGGTCAATGGCAAGGTCATTTAGGAAATATTAGCTTCTGTATACAGCGTTGGACAGACGATTTTTTACAAGAATTTATACACACTATAGCTGGCATAGCCGACCTTTTATATCTCTAAATCGATCCCCCGGAAAATTTTGAAATCTGAGGCTTTGAATGACGAATTATAAAGTATATTTCAGCCCAAATATGTTCTTTTTTTTCTGTTTTCGGGAACGTTAACGGGGGTGGGGGGCTGCACCCTCTCTTTATCCGGCACTGCATGGTATCCCTCTTAAAAGTGTGGTCTGACAAAACAATTGGACTTCGCTACCACTGAACATTTTCAAAATGAAGTTAGTTGTTGAACCCATCATACAAAACGTTTTACCTCTTTCAAGTACTTCTGTGAAACTCCTATATATTTTTTAATAGAAAAATCAGCTAGCTAGTGACCATAGACAGAGATATGCCGTTTGAAATACTTTAGCAGGTTAATATAGCATATCTGTTTACGTACTATCGGATTTCTTGACTTATTTATTAAAATTGTCTGGGAGTGATCTAGATGACCAGCATACTTGTTCATATTCTGATTCTACACATCTCGCCCGACGAGAATCAGCAATAATAATAATAATAGTAATAATAAAAGCTTGTAAAGCGCGAAAATCTGGTCTAAAACCATTCGATGCGCTAATCTGGTTTGGGGTATTGCTGGACTATGTGCTTTATTTCTGTAAATGCGTACTGACCCAAAAATGACAACATTTGACATAATATTTCCTTAATTTAAATGGTCCAGTCCCAGCAAACACGACACATCTAGCCAATTTTTGACCAATGTTGGGCCAGCGTCGTAGACGGTGGACCAACATTAGTCAAACATTGGCTAGATGTGTCGTGTTTGCTGGGGTACACCTGCATGGGATAAGCATGCATACACAAAAATGAATTTGTACATACATTGTCTGGTTTATATTACGAAACATAGCCTAAAAAATGAACAATTTGTACTTGAAAAGGTCATGACCTTTGTCTGCGTAAATGGTACCAAACCTTTTCGAACTCAGGGGTCCCAGTATAACTGATTTTTGTTTGTTGCTAAACTTTATCAGACATTTTTACTGAATAACTAGAGACTTACTAGAACGGAATTGTAACCTCCAGAATCCTTATTTCCATTGCATTCACATTATATGTATACACCAATCGCTATCACCAGAGAACACACGGCCTTCCCCTATGTATGTTACAATCTTAGTAAAAAAAATATTGGAAGTTCAATCAAGAAAACAAAGTATCTAGACGTAACCTTTTTTCATATTGCATTAAGGAACACATGGTCTATTTATATAACTTTTCTCGAAGTCTAACAGGACCGGCTCAGTATTGGGCTTTTCAATGGGTTATGTATTGAAAATTCAAATATCAAATATCCACTTAGAGTGAGTGAAAGTTATATACATGTAGGCATATACCTGACATTACCAACGTCCAATGTGATATTTAAATGGTTAATTATTATTTGCATTCGGGGGTCTGCAATTAAATATTTATCAGCACTCATTGATTAAAAACTACTGTTCCACGGGTAAATAAAAGTTCCAGTGAAATGCACGGTCGTGGCCCCAGCGCTGGGCCAGAGCATTGAAACAGCGCTGTGCCGGTATTTCACGGTTACCGCAGATTCCACGTGGAATAATAATGTCGGCTTTTATTTACGATATCTCGGGATGGAGTAACGTTGGCGGCTCCCAGCAACACGAGACGTTGAACCAATGCTAATTTAATGCTGGTTGACGTCTGTGACGCTGGCCCAACATTAAATCAGCATTGGTTCATATTCTCGTGTTTGCCGGCTACATCTTCTGACGTCCCGCCGCGCGTCTTCTAGGTCTCATTGACGCGTCGCCCTCGCATCAATTTTCATTTGTCACATCCCCGCCACGCCATAAAAAATCCCCCGGTTGATAATCAGAGCGGGGGGCTTTCAGAAATCACAATTGAGGAGATAATCAGACTGCATTCGTCCTCATTAGCCAGCCTCAATAACAGTGTGTATATTGAGGGCATAACACTCTGGTAATCAACCGAGCGGCTCGGCCCGCCGCAGTTCGGGGGCAATAAACGGGGATTTGTCGGTCCTCGGGCGATCGTATAAAAACATGCCAGAGCGTACGATGCGATGTTAAAAAAGTCGTTTCGAGTGATTCCTGTTGCAAAATAATCTATAGTCCCCTTAACCCTTACAGTGCTGAATAAATTTGTTTAAACCATGGAGACCGAAGGGTTTTTTCAATTTGAAATCATCGTAAATGTAATGAGTTACAATATGTAGCTCTTTCCGCTTCATTTGAATACCTATGTAATGGGTCTACGACCATTATAAATATGCTAATTCTTTTAGTGCGGGGACCGTCTTTATGCGTCAGAATCTGACGTCTACAGACGTCAGATTCTGACGTATAAAGACGGTCCCCGCACTGAAAGGGTTAAAATTAATATGAAAAGTCGTCCCTACAACTTTGTGAAGTGGTATACATATACTTTTATATCTAAGAAGACGATATGTAATTCGGAGAAAAACTGTACTCCTATTTCTTTAATAATTGTATTATGGTAGATTCTTTCTGGGTGTCATTGAATACTCCGGGTATAGTCCAAGCTGAAGCCCGCATCGCACCGCCACGACCGTTAGGCCTACATGGCAAACAGTCGTAAGACATCCGCGATGATATCAGCAAACAGTTATTTGTGCTCGTCGACCCGTAAACGCGTGCAGATTACGATATATCGTAGGCGTCGGATTGGTCGAGATGGCCATCTCGACCAATCCGAAGCCTACGACATATCGTAACTTGTACGAGAATAAAAATGGACCCTAGATTCTGTTTCTACGTTGATGTGTCGGCGTCGTTGTGGCAGTGTGAACGATCACGCCATGTCCAATGCCAGTGACAACCCATGCACGGTATAATAAGGAATTGATAGAATTATTGTCTCCACAACTAAACACGGCAAGGCGTTTCGTCGTGTGAAGTTATTGATAGTTGTGGCGGGGTGAGCCTGACATTAGACTATTTTATTCAGGGCTGGATATTTTTACCACGCTCCTTTAATCACCGGTCACGATTTATTCTTTTTATTTTCTTATTAGCAAATTAATTACCAGCTTTCAAACATATTAAAGTTTTTTGTATTTTTCATCAGCTCATTCAATACAGCTTTTAAACATGTATGTTAAAGGTGAAACGTGACATCAATCAGTAAGATTTCTCCATTTAGGCAAATCTTGAAAATTTCCACTCACCACTTCTCACCTGAAGTAGTGAATCGCGTGAGCGAGACACACCTTCAAATGAGTGAAAATTCCAATTAAATAACTTGACGGTTAAAGGGTAAATAGATGATTTTCCGACCATAGCCTTATTCAGTCAAAAAGTTACTTTTCCATGGATATTCAAAAGGAATATTTTGTAATATAAATAATAGTTTAAATCTGTAGCCAAAGATAGTTAGATCTGTGAGAACAAATCCGATTATAAATATTCCAATCCGTTCCTACAAATTCCAATCTGTTCAACCTATTCGAGATGTGCACATTCTTCCAATCTGTGTTCACAATTATTTCCAATTCGAATCCGCCTCTACAGAGTTGAATTTGTTCCCACAGATTCCAATTAATTAGTGTCCATAATGTTGAGTTGTAACACGGATTCTAATCTATGGCCAGAGGTGAACTTGTATCTGTGGCCACGGACTGAAATCTGCTTCCAGAGATTGAAATCTGTTACCAAAGATTATAATCTGTGGCCACATATCCTTAACCCTTATAACACTGAAATAGTTTCGCATAATCCGTGGAAACCAAAGGGTTTTTTTCAATTTGAAATCGTCGTAAATGTCCTAGCTCTTTCTGCTCCATTTGAATATGTTATGGGTTTACGGCCATTATAAATGTTTTACACTTTCACTATGGTGATCGACTTTAGACGTTAGAATCTGACGTCTTTGGACGTCAGAGTGTGAAGTCTAAAGACGGTCCCCGCACTGAAAGGAGTAATCTGCTGCCACAGATTCATTTAAAATTGTTGTCGCAGATATCAAACTGTGCCCATAGGTTGCAATCTGTTCCCTCCGTGTTAAACACATGGGAATCTGTAGCCATAGGTTCCATCCAATATGTGCTTATACACATTTTGTGTGAAACTGTCACATATACCATTAAACTATGATTGAAAGCTGTGGTCATTTTTGTATCTTTTAAATGTCCCTTTTAAAGCGCAGTATGTTTTCCACAATGACAGCTCGAGCATTCATTTTCACATTTTAGTTTTGCATTCCGTCTGGTTTCTTCGCCATCCATCATTGTTCACAGACAGATTGGTGATGAATTACTACAAACAGCTTCACAGCCAGATTAAGCCGCTCAACCAGTGTTTTTTTCATTGTTGGACCAATGTCGAAGACGGTGGTTCAATATTAAACTAGCATAGGTGCATGGCCTTGTATATTGTTGTATAACTACATGCCGAACTGTACGTTGTGATGATATAATCCAATTTTTCCGTGGTTTACAAATGGCTTTATACTTCACTGCAACACAGATGATGGAATGGTAACTAAGATGACAATGTTTTTAAAGTAGTGCTAAAACTCGATCTGTCAAATTGGGGATCTGGCGAACCGTTTTTCAAAGAAATACAGCTGCCGATAATATACGGTGAAGCGAGAATAACAAGATCTATCTTGTTTCTGATACACCTAATTTGTCATCCCAAAAAGACAAGTTTGCTTAGTTTTAAAGCGCATGGTTCTTCACACTGAGTCTTGTATATTTATAATCTCACCTACTATTTCACATTCGAAAAAATACTTTGTTTGTCACAGCATGAAACCCTGCCGTTGCTGCAATTGGGTATATAATACTACGGATATATCAAAGTAATCTCTTGTAAGCTCTCTATACATAAATACAGTGAGGTAATGTGCAGCAAGTACTGAGTTGCGACAATTACTCTAATTCGTGACATTTTAAAACGTTTTCCAGCAGTTTGTTTACAACAAAATATAGTGACTGAAATTGATTAAATAAGAAGCCAGATAAATCCAGAATAATGTAAACGTAGGGACATTTTCCAAGCTGTAAGTTACGTCAGCAATGCGAGCATTATATAAATGAAATAGGCAAAGTAGTACGCACAAGACTCATAACTACGCACTTGAAAAAGTAAATGTAATAGTTTAGCATACTTTTAAGGATGAGGTGCAATTATATAAATAAAAATTCTTCTGGTTTGTTCTTGAGATGGGCGGACAAATGATGTCTCACACTCTAATGGTATTAGCATTGGTCTCGCTGAGCTTTTTTCTGAATATTTCATTGATTCGCACTTGAATTTCTTAACGCAGTTTCATGCTTCAAATGCCAAAAATTCTGCCATATGTGAAAAATATTCATCTACCAATTTGAATTATTGAATCAACTGTGTATCTATGTACCACAAACAATTTATCGTTCTTAGGGGTAGTTTATTTGGGTTGACACTTCAATAGCCAGTCAAGATTATATTCGGGGTTTTTCGTTTTTTTTACCAGCATATTAGATACCTGTTTTTGGATATGTTAAAAATATAGCGTGACAGCAATCGGCAAGATTTTAAACTCGCTGACCTCCATTTTGTCAAATCTGTTTAATTTTCACCCACTTGAAGTTGTGTATCGCGTCAGCGAGACACAACTTCAAGTGGGTGAAAATCCCCATTGAATAACCTGGCAGTTAAAAGGATAAATCTTGTTTGAACAAAATAGATGTATGCGGCGTATATCAGGACGAGATAAAAAAAAACATCCACAACGAAGGAGAAAAGCCACAGGCGATGAGAATTCTAGAGAGGAAGCAATTTGAAAGCAAGAAACCCGCATGCGGCCAATAGAATGGCAGAAACAGCCCGCGGTCAATGGAAGCGAAAAGAAACCCCCACGTACAAAATGAAACGTTAAAAAAGGGTAAGTAGCTGATGGGGGATAAAAACAAAAGAGAAGGTAGGAGCAGGACGCTAGCAGTCAATATCTATAAGCTGATTGGTCGATATCGATTAGGAGGAAGGGTGCGCACCTCCTGGCTACAGCTGAGAGTACTGATGCGGCAGAGGAGGAGGAGGACGAGGGGACGGGGATGGATGGAGATGGTATGAGAGGGGACGGCCGAGTTTCAAGGGTCACCGCGAAGCGAGAGACGAACCCGGGAATACAGAGACGCTGATCCAACGCCGAGACAATGTCTGTCCAAAGTCTACGACTTTGGACCGACATTGTCCCGACGCTGGATCAGAGGTACTCCTTGCTTGTAAGGCGGTTTACCCCCCCCCCCCCCTGTGTGTTTTGTCCAGCCCAGAGGGATTTATTTTTTCCCCACTAAGCTGAGGGACGAGGGCTAAATCTCCATTATTCACTGCTAAACTATAAATCAGAGCTATTTGCCATGCGAACCGCGTTTGAATTCTGGTCACACAAATACTCGCCAGCTCTTTCTCTTGAATGTTGAGTTTATCTCCAAACCGCACACAACAACAATGATCATACATGTATTCAAAAACGGGATATTATAAGGGGTTTATATACGTAAAAGTTAAAACTGCGAGATCGTTTTTTATATCATTGCGTTCCAGAAATAAAATTACAAACAGTGGTTTGAAGATTTTTGCCTGTCTCATTTGGTTATCTGCAGCGTCTAGGCACAATTCTATGACTTTTTAATACACTGGACTGGAACAATTTGAATTTTCAGTCGAAGAAATTGTGGACGTCAGAACAATACATGATAAAGACCTGCTGTTGTATTTACTTACAAGAAAATGATTCGAAACAAAGAATCACTGCACATGTAACGATACCATCCGTCTGATTAGGAAAGAATCATTGATATATTATACATTTTTTATGTATTTAACTCTCAAAGTGCAGAAATAGTTAAAGCTCTGAATATAATCCAAGAGGACAAGAGAACTCCTGAACTTAAAAACGTAAGTTTTGACGCTAAATAATTGTTCTACGGAACATATTATTGCTTATTATTATCACTTGAGAGGGCGCTACAAGTGGGATATTGCTGTTTATGCGGGCGTAAGATTTGGCTATCAGCCCTACTCGCAGCTAGGCTGATAGATTCTCAGATGCCAGCAGCCTGCGGCTCCACCTTGGGCTGCTGGCATCTGCGTCGAGCCAATAAAAATGCATATCGTCCTCAAAAATCATGTTATTGTCATAGTAATGCAACTAGTATACTTAAGCATGTTAAGCCTACATTAAGTAGCATGAGAGGACGATATGTGAGCGGAATTTATTTTTTAAGCTTTCTATATAAGTACAAGTACATGTGTATAAAATATACATGAATAAAACAGCACATATAGAGGCAATGTAAAAAACAAGCTGTTTATGCACTATTTACATGTTTAAACTATTCGACAAATAGGCCTACAGTGTTAAAATCACAAAAGCTAAGGAAACAATGCTCGAAGTAAAATATCAATTGAAAAAAGCATATCTAATAATTATGACTGAAAGGTTGATATACTTCAAATGTTAATAAATAATTAAAAATTGCAAAATAATGTAAAAAAGCCCACATATTTTTTCATTCTATCGCACACATGAGGCTGACATCTGCAAGTAGACGTCCAAGAACACACACTGTTAACATTAAACGACTGTAATTTTAATTTATAGTGAAGCATTAGCTGGTGTTTGAATGAGTTAACATAAGTACAATCCCGGATCTGTATTGGGAGATAATTCCATTCACTATTATTATATAACAATATATGAAAAACAGATTTTAAAAAATGGAAATGACTGTTGTAATTTTAATTTGTAGTGAATTATAGCGGGTGTTTGAACGAGTGAACACAAGTAGAATCCCGGATCTGTATTGGGAGAGAATTCTATTCACTGACAATATCATGAAAAAAATATTTTTTAACATGGAAGCGGGGGAGAAAAGAGGAAAGGTATAACACCTTGGTGACAGTGATAACCTTGAAAACGGAGATCCCCATGTGTCGGGTCTGACAAGGCCAAACCGTCACGCATGTCGTGGTGTAAAAGTGTTCTACTTGTTGTTATTTGTAGTTTTCTACGCATTCCAGAGTGTATTTCACCTACTATCAATAATAATATGTTTTTATCTCTGGTTTAGGCGCGGGCAAAATGTCAATATTATTATGAGTTTAACTCTGATACGTTTTCTATCTGTATGGGTACATCAATTTATTATAACAATGTACCTCTAATAATGTATATGTGGGCCTATACCCTGAATCCTGTACGAATATTTTATGGTGATAAATTTGATTTGATTGATTTGATTTGATTTGGTGTCGTCAACTATACAAAAAACAAGGTGACTGTCCAGCACTGACCTGAAAGAAGGGCAAGCGCCGCACGCATGCATGTCGTGGTGACGTCATCCATCTAAAAAACAAGATGGCGGCCCAGCACTGACCTGAAGGTAGGGCCTGCGGCGCTGGCCCTATCTTCAGGTCAGTGCTGGGCCGCCATCTCCCGTTTCACAGGTCCCTATTTGTCCACCGCAGCGGTACCGACTTCATCATTCTCCAATCGCGGGGATCAGAGCGCGCACGCGATGCGGTCATACTGCGACAATCACAGCCCGCCCATTGAGCTGTCGCCGTGAGCTTGTCCAAATAATTGCCGCCATTATCCTTTGTACCTGTTGAAAAGTCAGAGCGAAAATGTCCACCACAATCATCCTCCCGTCGACTGTTGACATGCACCACGCCAATTAAGTAACTGTGACTTATTTGCAGCATTTGTCGTGTATGGTAGACGGCTGTGGCTTGATAAGAATCAAACAGAAAGCTCAAAATTGTGAGTATATCAGAATTGAAAAAACTGCTCATTTTGATATATTCCTACCCATAGTCTTTCTTTACTAACTCTATGGTCCTACCATTTTCTTATGTCAACTGACACCTAACCATGTTACTTTTCAGAACATTCATATAATTCCACCATATTTTAAATTTTAAATGTCAATATTAAATCGTAAACCGCTAAATTAATAATTTAAATTTCCACCCACTTGAAGCTGTGTCTCGCTACCGCGACCCACTGGGTGAAAAATATTTATATTTGTTTTATTTGACAACAAACATTAGCAAATATTGATGTTTAAACACACATTTCTTTCCCACTAACTCCGATTCAAACGGTTAATACAACCAAGGATACTTCATAAAACGGATTAAAACGACTATCCCAGCAAACACAAAACATTTGTATAACATTTATGCAACGTCGGCCCAACGTTTTCGACGTTGGTCCAACATTGTATAAATGTTATACAAATGTTTTGTGTTTGCTCGGCCACGCTCAGCGGTTTAATTAACCCTTTCAGCGCGGGTATCGACTTTATTCGATAGAATCTGACGTCTGTGGACGTCAGATTCTGACGACTAAAATCACTGTAAGAATGAACGTATTTATATTGGCCGTAGACCCATAACATACGTATTCAAATGAATCAGAAAGAGCTGACTAAGACATTTATGGTGATTTCAAATTGGACAAAACCCTTTAGATGCGATGTTTTTTACAAATTAATTCAGCGCTTTAAGGGTTAAGTTACTGCTATAATTATTATTGAGGTTCTAGCTTATTATCGTGGATTGTCTGTCTATTAGAATGATCTGGTGACTCACCGGCCCGCCCACATTCTGTTAGATATATTCTAAAATAATAAAGCCCTACCAAACGAACACAAAACGTCGACCCAATGTTGTTTCGATGCCGGGCCAGCGCTGCAGACGGTGGCCCACACTGAAACGACAGTGTGTCTACGTCTCGTGTATAATTATAGGCCAATACATTATACTGTGTAGGTGTACTGGGATGTGGGTGTAATTTATTGTCTATAAAAAAGCAAAAAAATATAAAGCACTTGAAACTAGGTTCAAGGTTACTTGTCAACAACTTTTTAAGAGACATTCAGGCTGTTTAGAATGTCAGCATAGTCAGGGACTGACGCATTGCTTTAATCGCTGAGCATGAACTTAGTTGCAAATCTGAATATTCCTTATATTTACAGGGAAACACGTTGAAGCGGTCAATAAAGCAGGGCGATGGCTGCCCCACCGAAAACGCTTGAGTCATGAAAGGGGAGGGTAAACAAAAAAAACCCAGCAGACTCCTTGCAAGAACAGCTCCACAAGTTACGTGGGCATACGTTTTTGTTAATCCGTGGCACGGAGGCGATGTGAATATGAAAAAAAACGTTGTAAACATCACAGTAACGTTCCAATAACGTTTCAATAACGTTCGGTGACATCCTATGCAGTGAACACGAAATATTGTTCTATTTTCCTGGTGACACTCAGCACGAGCACCAAAACAAGTTGACCCTATAATGTTCTGATACGCTGTGCCAAAAGTCAGTATCTGCTTACTGGTAGAGTGAGCAGATACTGCCTTTTGGCTTTGCACAACAGTGTTGGCTCACTCGGTCGACGTATCGAGTTTGCTGAAAAATAAAAAAAACATCACTTGACTTGAACTGTTGTGCAGCTTTGTGAAAACAAACAGGTATTTAGCCACGGTATATCTCATACATGGTGCATTCATTAGATATATTTGCTATGTATATATATATATATAGGTATCCCAGTAAACACAAAACATTTGTATAACATTTGAACAACGTCGGTGCAACGTCTTCGACGTTGGTCCAACATTGTACACATGTTATACTGGGATATGGAGCATGGTGTGTTTTCATTTCACAGTGACTATAGGCTAACCCTTACAGCGCGGGGATCGACTTTAGACGTCATAATCTGACGTCTGACGTCTAAAGTCGATCCCCGCACTGTATGAATGTAAGAATTAAAATATGTGTAGACCGAGAACATAGGTATTCAAATAAAGCGGAAAGAGCTAACTAAGACAGTTTATGATAATTTCAAATTGAAAAAAACCCTTTGGTCTCCATGGTTTATACACAAAATATTTCTGCGCTTTAAGGGCTAAATACTCGCCACGATTCATCATACTGACTGCAGCGTTTTTCCGTTTATCGCACCTGTCGATACATTGTCCCATGATAACTAGATGCCACACAACCGTCACTCATTTGATTGTCCTATCTGTCACTCATTTGAGTGACAAACAAAACACTTGAGTTCCGATGACACTGACGAAATGTCAATATTACGGTATACGTGAGGAGTACGGTTTCCAAAAGGCATTCAACTCTCTTTCTCGCAGCTATCTTTTCCCTTCCAAAATTGTCGCGGGTGACGACAACCAATCACAGGCAGAGATAGGCCTATTTATGTATATTTATTCACTAGGTGGCGCATATATTCTGCGTTGGGATCTGAATTTGCCTATATCATAAGTGGGGGTGAATCAAACTGAACGCGAAATAATTCATTTTCAAGAAATATATAATTTTCGATGTTTTTCGATGTTTTTATCTCGCTAATGTCCGCCGATCCTATAATCAAGATTTTCTACACAAGCAGACAATTCTTGTAGCAATTCACAAATGACCATTCCATGTGGTGATAAACAACCTACCTTATGTGTCATCCCAACGAACATGAGACATTGCCCCAATGTCTGATCAATGTTGGCCCACCGTCTTCGACGTCGGCCCAACATTGATCAACCGTTGGGTCAATGACACAATTTTTCTGGAATGTCACTGGTGCTGCCCCCCTGACAGAGCCTGTATAACATGACCCAGTAATCAAACGCGTCGACATTGTACCAATAATAATAGCCCGCCCCTCAGGTGTTATTCTCCACTGGGCATCCACTGGACCAGTGACGGGACAATTCAGGGCCAACGTCGCAGACGTTGAACCAGAATTGACCCGTCACTGGTCCACGTAGGTGACCGGGGAAGACTGGGATCGTGTTCACTGAGACACTCTGGTCCCCAGGGTTCATTCTTGGTGTCACCCATAAACAAACAGACAATAAAAATGACAATTTTGAAGCTAACTTTACACCGGACCGCAGTTTGATTTCTTAACGCCGATTTCAGAATTCGGCGGAGCACGACAAACCGCGGGTTTTGACATTGTACGAAGAGTGAGATTGGTGTAATTTGACCTAAATTACCCGTGTGAACAACACGCGTGCACCTTCATCTCCGGTGAATCAGCCCTTTCTGGTCTAACGAGTACCTCTCACCTTTAAGTTACTACTTAATTACCATGGAAACCTTATCCACATTCGCTGATTACATGCACCAGCTTTCATCAGCAGAACAAAGCTACTTTAGTATGATACACCTTTTAAGTGCGGTGGGGGGGGGGGCATGCCTTTAAGCGTTTTTTTCAACGTTTTGTTACTAAATACCGGCTGATTTTTTTTAATTAGCAGGTGGAGATCGCAAATAAAAAGCACAAGTGTCAACCAGGGCCCGGTTTTACCAACTGTCCCTGCTAAGTCGACTTTTAAGTATAGGATAAAGCCCTCGGAGCTCTACATTCTTAGCTGTGGAATAGGCCTAGGCCGAAGGCCGAGGCCTTTTCCACAGCTAAGAATATAGAGCACCGAGGGTTTTAACTGACTTAAATTACATCCCTCCATAATGAGGATCCCTCATAATCAACACCTCGATCACACCTGACTTATTATATCACCATATTACCAGTCTCTACCTGATCAACAATAACTCTCCATTCCCGGCTTAGAATGTCGTGGTTGGACAAAGAAAATAATGTAGTGGTGTGTTTTAAACAGTTGAACAGTCTTAAACTGATTGCTTGTGACTTGGTCACGTAGACCTAGACCTATTGATATTTAAGACAATCTGTTTTACTTTAAGTAGCTGGATCTTTATGCTTAACTGAACTATATTATTTTTGGAGTTTTCTTCAAATTACAAAATTATATAATCTGATAATTATGTAGCTTGCACGTTGCTGTTACTGTTGCCCACTGAAATCTTTCAATCATTTTGGCGTCAAAAATAAAAAAATAATGAACAAATAAAAAAAAATATATATATTGTTTATTTTACATGCTTTAATAAATATTGTTGATTTTACATGCCTTAATTTATACATATTGCTCTGATCCCCTCAATTTTCGATTTTTGTTATTAAACCCGCTACGCACGGCTATGATAGTCGTTTTTGGTCTGTTTTATTACTCAATAAAATCACTGTTGTTGGAAAATAAATGGGTATTAGACATGAAGATTTGCAAATGCTTGGTCTCAAATTAACCAAATATGAGTAATTTTCACCCACTCGAGGTTGTGTCTCGCTTCGCGATCCACAACTTCAAGTGGGTGAAAATTTAAATAAATTAACGGGACACGGGTTAAACACTATAGGTTTATGGATACAATGAAATCAAGCTGACCCCCATTAAGCCTTTAACCGCCAAATTATTCAATCTGAATTTTCACCCACTTTAAATTGTGTCTCGCTGACGCGATCCACAACTTCAAGTGAGTGAAAATTATTCAGATTTGACAAAGTGGAGGTCAACTGTTTTCAAATCTTGCTGATTAATGTCACAGCTTATCTTTAACATGTTTAAACGGTGGTACTTAATGTGCTGATAAAAAATGAAAACCTGAATATATGCGGCACCGGCGGTTAAAGGGTTAAGACTCGTAGGGTGACTGACATGAAAACTACATCATTTGGAAATTAAGAGATATAGTATTCAAGCAGTATATTTGCGCAAACAAAACATGTGTGCAAACATTAGGTACCTTCAGGAATGAAAGGGTCGGCATATAGAGCTAAGTAATAAGTTGTTAATTTGACTCGCGTCCTGGGGGCTGTAAGGTGGTAAGGTGGACCGTCGCCAGCTTAGTGTCATCAACTAATTATTTGATGCGTCACCGGAATCCCTCTTCGTGACTTCTCAAGCCCGACAAACACCAGACGTTGGCTCAATGTTGGGCCAGCATCGCAGATCCCGGCCCGGCATTTATCCCAGCATGTCCACACAGATAGCAGGATTAACCCTTTTACCGCCGGGCATGACTATATTAGTTTTCACTTAATTTATTACCACAATAAATACCAGCTTTCAAACACGTTAAAGATACAACGTGACATCAATCAGCAAGATTTCAAAATCGTTGACCTCTTTTTCATTTACTCAAAGTTGTGAATGGCGTCAGCGAGACACAACTTAAATTGGGTGAAAATTTCAACAAATAGCTTGGTTAATGCTGTGCCAACGTCGCAGACAGTGGTTCTGAATTAATCCGCTAATAAGAAACAGGGCAATTTAAATAATGGCATGCTTTTATATTCGTTTTTCTCGCAACGAACACTGATGATTAAAATGACATATACATAATGGACGTCCAAAGTAATTAAACATCAGGGAATTAGGTTTTCCAAGTAATGCGTATTTTTGTATGTAAATGTCCACAGTGAAAGTAACATAATACCGTTTTAATTTAGAAAATGGTTTCACATTTAAATGTGATGGAAAATATACATATACTTTGCGCAATGACAGTAACATGATGCTATTGCTACACAAATCATAACACGAGTATGTTGTTATACATATTGATAGTGGTATTATGATAACCATGATTGCTACTTGCATTTTTTCTCACAATTTCAGTATATGTTTTGTGTTATATATTAATGTAGCCTGGCGATATTAATGCACATTATGTTTTATGTATTAAAACATAATAGTATTGTTGCACATGTAAGCTATCTGCTTGGAAAATCTCAGATCGCGGGTTCGAGCCCCACTCTGGCCTTCAAGTTTCGAAGAAAGAAAATGTTTCTTCTCCGCTCACTAGTAAAGAATCAATATTTTGGAGAGCCTCCACAGGGCAGTGTCATCTCATTCATCTGACCATCTCAGCGTAGCCTACATGTACATAAAGGTAACCTAAAACCCCATTCATTTCATTTCATTTACACATATATTTTCACCGAGGCAGTGGCAAATATTGGTGTTATAATTATGCTATCAATAAACAGATTTTATTTTCACTGTGGCAGTAACACGAATGAAGCGCTGCATGTACATGAAACAATACCCTCAACGATGGTATTGGTGCGTGTACATGTAGGGTTTTCTACTGGTGTTTTTTTCCCAGGCACGTTTACGAAGGGTTGAAAAACAATTAAAAATATTTAAAAATCTAAAACCTCGGCGTCCGCCATTTTACAGTCTGCTTTTTAGCGGGGCCTCTGAGAGGTCAACCCAGCTAGCACAACACCCTGAACCAATGCTGGTTAATGTTTGTCAAGCGTCGTAGACGGTGGACCAACATTAAACCAGCATTGGTTTAGGGTGTTGTGTTATTTTGGAATCGTTTCCGAATCTTATATGTTGGCGCCGCATACCGATTGATGTCAATGTCAAACGAGGAGGGACTCGTGCTCCACGAATAATTTACAAGTTTTGACATAACTTCTAATAGCTTACCACTTGGTAATTTCAGATTAATTATTGTTGCTTACAGTACACGTCAATATTGTTGCTTGCCAAATAAACGTCAATATGATTCGGATCTTTCTAGTTTAATAAAAAATGTGATAAAAGCGCTGCAGCATCACAAACGACACAAAATATAAGAAAAACACAAATTTAACTTTAATCATATCTTATTATGACAGTCTGTCATGCAGAAGCAAATAATATAGCTGTGCAAAAGTAAATTGTCAGAAAAATGTCCCCAGTATGGCATTTTAGTACACTGCCGTTCAAAGCCAAAAGGCAGTAGTCACGTACTTCTCAAGTAAGAATACTGCCTTTTGCTTTTGCAGTTTAGTATAAACAAACGACTCTTTGAAGAGGCCTAGCATAATATATCACAAGTGTTGAAACAGTGTATTGAGACGGTGTCACGCTTCTCAACCCAAACGACTAAGAAAACAACCCCTGTCTTTTCTCTCATAGAACCCACATTTCTGAACATAATCGCCTTAACATATGGGGGACCTGGAAAGGGAGTTAGATGAGGTTTTTATTAGATAAGATATGATTCAAAATATCCGACCAATTTGGTTTTATTGTCTAATTGCCAAGCTTTATCAAAAAAGTATTCCCGATGAAATTATATTTACTAATCGACGCATACTGGGCCAGATATAATAATAGCTTGGTTCATGTTGGCTTAGTCCTTATCCCAGCAAACACAAAACATTTTTAGAACATTTATACAACGTTGGCCCAACGTCTTCGACGTTGGTCCAACATTGTACAAATGTTATAAAAATGTTTTGTGTTTGCTGGGATGCTGCCGGAACCGCATATATGCGTTTTCAAGCAAATTTCAGACCAACTCAAATTGCTAAGATGTTTTGTGGTAGATGCTTAGTTAATCTAATAATTATATTTTGAAGACGTATGTTTTTGCATAAATATAATCATTTTTCGTCATTTGGAGCTGGAAATTGCGTCAGCAATTCCAGCTTCAAATGAATAAAAAATAGTCATAAGCAATTCGGCAGCATAAGGGTTAATGATGGGCGAGCGTCGTAGACGATGGACCAACATTAAACCGACATTGGCTATAGGGTCATCATGAGGGATCAGTTACGTTGTGTTTTGGTAGCATTGGAGATCCCGACGACACAAAATGCATCCGATGTATGTTGTACATTCACTCATATTCACATTTCCTGTAGCTTAAAGCTGCTCCGTGGGATGACATCAATTCTCGTTTTTAATTTTGTAATGAAGTAGTGTATCCCACAGATCATGGTTTTTTTTTTTTAGAATTTGTAGATTTAAAAAAAATATTTTTATCAACATTTCTATGAATCCGGGGAAAACCTAACAAACTTTGTGTATACCCAAACACCTGCTAAAGGACGTTTGAATGCTCCTACAGCATTGTGCCACATATTGATGCCGTCGGCCCGGCGTTGAGGAGACAGTGCTGTGAAGAAACTCCCCTTCATGTCGTTCCCAGACCAATAAAGGGCGGCAGCTATTGATGTAACCAGATGGTTACTTTGATCATGCCGTCCGAGATGGTCAGTATCTGTGGTTCAATTTGTTGTATGATGTAAACAAGCTTGTTTACATGACAACGTGTCTTGAAAATAGAGCTAGTTTCGTCTTTTTTGTAGTTTATTTAATGTCAGTAGGCTATATAACTTCATATAAATAACATTTCTATAGATGTCAGATTCTGACGTCTAAAGTCCATCACCAGGGCAACCATATTTCTAATGGCCGTAGACCCTTAACATAGGTATTCAAACGGAACAGAAAGGGCTAACTAAGACATTTATGATGATTTCAAATTGAAAAAAACTCTTTTGGTATCTATGGTTTATACAAAAGTATTTCAGCGCTTTAAGGGTTAATAGAAGAAATACATGTAGACTCCTACCCCTATGGAAAATCGTGTATGGAAGAGTCCCTCAGTTATAAATATACCACAGCCAATATATTTTATCAGCGCCAAAGAACCGATGTCACCATCGATAATAAAAAGAAGAACATTTTACATACATAGGCTTAACTCCACTTTCTCTGACTGCTGCGCCAGAAAATGTTGTAAAAAAACAAAAGACTAGAGGTGAACTATTGCCCACACTTTGTACTCACTCCAAAACACCGTGTCTGTACTAGGCTGAGTGACCTACTTTCTTTGATCTTTCTCTGGCAACGGTAGATATTGGCACCACTGTCTTGTAAGTATATAATACTAGCAGCTGATTGTGTGTGTGTGTCAAAGTCACTTTTTTATAGGCAAGCATTGTATTCGCCATACAAACATTTATTCTGCTATTTCTGCACTGTTTCTAACCTATTTTTTGAACAACGATTTCTCCAGGGTAGTGGTTAGCACCGCTGCCTTTTCACGCTGGAGTTCGGGGTTCATTTCCCGGTTTCGGCGGTTTGAAAGAAACAAAAATGCTTCTTCCCCATCCACTCGTAAAACTCAGTATTATGGGGGGCCTTCGTGACCGAGAGATAGCGTACTCGGCCCCCAGACCGCCAGGGCTCGAATTTCGAACCTTGTGTCTGAAGGGCAGTGTCATTTCATTCATCTCACCATCCTCAGGAGGTTATCCTGGCCCAGTTTAGCCTATATATGCACAAAAGTGGCCTAAAGTCCGATTCATTTCATTTCATTTCATTTTCAGCTATGTATTTATTCACATTATTATTTTGCACACAACCATTTATAGAGCTATCTTTGTGCTCCCATCAATTCTTTCTCCACACAATTATTCATCGAACAATTAATACATCCATTGACAATCATCACAACCAACTCACACAACAATTCATCTGAAAGAAATTAAAATGTTATTATATAAAAAATTGTTCCATCACTCTACACTAAAGTCAACCAGCTGTCAACCCGATCTACACGACAATGCGCACCCTTTTTAATGTTTCTTCACACAAAAGTCATGCAAGTATTATTGTATTAGTTCAAAAGTCATCAATATTTTTTGTACTACATTTAATGATTCTACACACAAAAACGTCACCCAAATATTACTGCATTTCTCAATTAAGTCAATCTACGCACAGGAAGTCATGCAACCCTTACAACGCTGAAATGTGTTTGTATAAACTATGGGGACCAAAGGGGTTTTTTTAATTTGAAATCACCATAAATGTCGTAGTTAGCTCTTCGCGCTTCATTTAAATACCTACGTTATGAGTCTACGGCCATTTAAAATATTTTACTCTTTCAGTGCGAGGACCGACTTTAGACTTCAGAATCTGGTGTCTAAAGTTGATCGCCGCGCTGAAAGGGTTAATCTAGTTATCTCTGTATTTACAGCCATCAAGCAGTTTTGTGCGAATTTTCGTGTTTATGAACAGATAGAGACTGGCTATTAATAGCTCATGGTTTATGGGATTGTTATGATGATTGATTTGTGATTTGATTGATTTTGTGAATGATTAATTTATTACTTTGGGATACGATTACTGAACAAAGATAGGCACTGTGAACAGAAGTGTTTGTCATTCTGTGGTGACGTAAGTTTAACAAAACTGCAGACAAACAGTCATTTGTTCTACTGCAATTCTTTTAACCACTTAGACACATGCTTGTCATCTAGTTTTTACTTCACTATTTTTATTAACCCTGCAGGGTTTGTAAACAGACTGTCATCCTGTCACAACCTGTATTGAGTTTTAATATAAAGAAATGTCTACAATTATCAATATGTCGTTCTCTGAAAGTCAGTTATGTACACATGTTAGACCACAATGCTTTAGAACGTGTAGACACCATTAATGACCTCGGTGTCACTGTTACTTCTAATTTATCATGGTCTAAGAATATAAAATCTATATCTGCCAAGGCTAATTCCTTACTAGGCATGATACGACGTTCTATAAGTTTTGATGCCCCATCTCCTGTTAAGTTTCAACTCTATGTGTCACACATACGCAGTATTCTGGAATATTGTTCACCAATATGGTCACCTGCAAATGTTAAGGATATTTTATTGTTAGAAAGAGTACAGCGCCACGCTACAAAGTATATTTTAAACAATTATTCTGATTTCTCATATGCAGAAAGATGCATAAAACTTTCTATCCTACCACTTTGTTTTGGCAGGGAGATTATTGATCTTTTGTTATTTTTTTAAATATTTAAATAGTTATGTTGATTGCAATTTTTCTAGTTATTTCGAACTTGTCCGTTCTCTACATAGTTTAAGGTCCTCTAGCAACGGTACATTGCTGAAATTACCCAGAGTCAAAACTACTGCCCTACAATCTTCGTATTTTTATCGCCTAGTACGTCTGTGGAATTCTCTGCCTCGTGATATCCGTGAGGCAAGCAGTGTGTTTTCTTTTAAAAAGTATATCAATAACCTCTATTTTTCAAGATTAGCCAATTTAATATTAACGAACGCTGCACGTGGAGTTTGGCGTGTACTTGTGGTTTTTGTCGTCCATGGTACTCTTATAGTTTTTTCTCATACAATTTTATTTTTCATACATTCATATCTAATCTTATATTCTCTGTTTTTAATGTGTTCTATGTACTGTTATATGTTATGCTATATATTGTTGCCGTCTAATATATTACAGTAGTTTTATTATCTGTTCATAATTCTTTTATAGAATATGTTATATATTTTAAACTTTTCCGTAACCATTTCTAATATTTTATATTTTATCTTATATACAATTGTTCACATCACAACAATAACGTTTTTTATATATACATATTTTAGCTGTCAAGCATGGTAAAGGTCGCATGCGACCTTTTCTTAGCAGCTAAGTACAGTGTTTTATATGTAACTATCACAATCATATTTTCTATGTGTGTGTATATATATATATGTATATTTCTACTGTACATGAAGCTAAATAAATGAATAAAATAAATTTAACCCACCCTACCTAGTACAATTATCCAACTGTCAATGTAATGTGCTAGTCAACCTGCTCTCAACACTAACGTCCCAGCAAACATTAAAAAAATTGTATAACATTTATGCAATGTCGACCCAACGTCTTCGACGCTGATCCAACATTGTATAGATGTCATACAAATGTTTTGTGTTTGCTGGGGTACAGGTAGCCACCGCTGAAGCAGGTTTCAGCCACAGATTGACCGCGTACAAAATCGTGGGACATTTCTTTGGACGGTCATATCTAAGATTTCCCCTCGAATAATCAGGTCGAAATTTTTTTTTAGAATCAGTAACATTTCAGCTACATTCCTGCATGCTCAGCTCACAGCTCGCACAGTCTTTAAAAAGTTATGGACTTTTTTCGGACCTTGGGGTCGAGCTCGCTCTCAGTCACCGCCAGGGTGAATTTTTCGGGTATTAAGCAAATACATCAATCCACGGCTAGGGTTCAGGGATCCGGGATGTCAACTCCAATCCAGTTCTACTCCTCACTTTTCGAAGGCTACTACACAATAAATCTAGCTCAGTTTTCATATTGGGAAAACGAACGTTGTCGATTAAGTTCACCCGGACACGTTTGGAAGACAGTTTCCGGTTGCACACCAAATCGTTAAATTCGACAGTAATATCCCTACATAATTTGAAACTGTGGGAGATTTTCCCGTGGTTGACGGGCAATTGATGCATCGGCCTGAATACAGCCTAGACCCCTCATCTGTCGACTGGACTACCTGGTTATTTTAGGGAGCGGATCCGTGTCGGTATTGCAGGTCTGGTTTTGACACGATAATGATGATTGATGTCGAGATCTGGCCAAAACCAGTACTCTCTTCTGAGGGATCGAACCGCAGTAAGGGGGCAACCATTAGATTCCCAGGGGGGGGGGCAGGAGTATTTTTGAAATAAATAATTTTGGGCGGACTCTGCGTGAAATAAATAATTTACTTCAAGAACTGTTCCATATAAACATGTAACAAAATGTGAAATTTTCAGCGCGCCGCCGAGCCCGGTTGAAATAAATAATTTGCCCGCGACAAATACTCCTGCCCCCCCCCCCCCCTGTGAATCTAATGGTGGCCCCCTAAGTGGTAATATTGCCGCGCAATATCAGAGGCACTTGCACAGCAGTATGGGTGTGGTGCCATGATATTAACGTGTTATTAATGTGATAAAGTGAAAAAAAAAAGTTATTCATCGAAATATGTAACTGAGAATTACTTGGACGTTACATTTCAAATAACTTAACCTTTTCACTACCATACATGACGGAAATTTCCGTCGTCATTCGTCAATGAACGTAACCATAAAATGACACAAATTTTCGTCAAATATATACTACATTTATGTATTTTTCGTCATTTGAAGCTGGAAATTGCGTTAGCAATTCCAGCTTCACATGACGAAAAATAGAACTCCTACACCAGTATATCTGGATCCTGGCATGCACTCCGGCCTGGAAGTCAAAGGGTTAAACTGGTTTTTATTAGGCCATGCTTGAATTGTGTGTGAGATACACTTTGTTTCAGTAACGGAGTATTGCGGCCAAACAAACACGACGCTTCTTCAGATACTGTATTTATTGTCCTGTCACCATCGCAGACTGTCAGCCAACATTAAGCCAATGTTGAATCACCATCTCTGATCTTGGCTCCTGGCGATGTTATGCAAGTGTGAGCAGATCGTATTGCATCTACACTTCTAAACTGTTTCAAAGCTGACTACCGGTATACAGAATGTAAACAGCTGAGTCCATCTCTGGAAATAGGTCGGTCAAAAAATATTCCCATTACTCAGTGTCAGTTTTTGGAAAAGTACACAGATGGATGCCAGCGTCGGGATCGCTCTAAATAAATGACTGCCGAGTCGTCTATCTTTCTGGTCTTGTAAAATAGTGGATGGTTTCATTGAAATGTAATTATTTTCATGTACCGCTAAACACACGTTTTATACTGTTAACCCCTTGCCTGCTAATCACGACAATAGTGGTTTTTAAACCATTAGCCGATTATTTCACTGTTATTGGGAATTAAATGACAGTTAACATCAAAACATAGTTCTGTAAATTCTAGGTGTCAGATTAAACAAGTATGAGTAATTTTCAACCACTTGAGGTTGTGGATCGCGGTAGCGATACACAACCTCAAGCGGTTGAAAATTTAAATAAATTTGCTTTGCAGGATAAGGGCTAAGATGTATACTTTATTTCAGTTTAGTCAAACTCATACGTATCTATAGCGCGCCATAAGTTATTATAACATCACTGAAAATAAAATTTTGTAAAATTCAGTTGAAGCATCACTATGCTATGCGGACAGTCACTTATTTATATCAGGCTAGGTAACCCTTTAACCGCTAAATTATTTACAGCATAAAAGGTGAATTCCACAACCTTATTCCTACATTTGAGCTACATAGCATCCTTAAATGTGTACGGGAAAAGTTTATGGAAAACTACTACTTGTATTGATAATAAAAAGCCTTGAACATAAACTTGCCATTGTAGCATACTTCAGTAGCCTACATCTGCAACAAAATAAGAATATTTTACAATTTGAATAATGGTTGTGTAGGTTTTAGATAAAAAGTACAAATTTGGTTTCATTCATCTTATTGATCAATTTTCTTCCAATACTAATCTTCTGATTTAAATGTTTTTCTTGAATTTACTTTTACAGAAAATCATATAATCATATTATTTGATCATCTGCAAAATTGTACATAGTGTATAATCTATTGACTTGGTGTAATTTATGTAAATCTATCTGGTAAGCATGTAAGAGCATGAGTGGTGTAGAATTATTTCTGAAACCATATTGGCATCATTCATATAAATTAATTAAAAATAGGAATTACCTTAGCTATTTCCATTCATTCAGGGACAATTCCATTAAAAAAAAAATGTTAGCTATAATTCTTACATATTGATTTGACATAAAATGCCCTCGTTTAACAAAGCAAGGTTAATACCATCCACATGATCCATGGATGTCAAATTTGGACTGGCATTTGCAACGTTTAACACTTCGCATATATTACATGTACCTGGTTTCGAGAAAAATGATTTTTTTGACTATTCATAGAATATGTAGCTAATTTTGGTGACAAAACAAGTTATTAAATCCATTAGCTGTTTTTATCCTTTAATATATTTTATTATCTAAATTAAACTCGAATAGTGGAGCTCCTTAATAATAATTTATTTTAATAATAATATTTAATGTACTCCATGCATTTTATATTTGATTAATGTTTTAGTTCAAAGTTCATGATATAATGTTTTAAGTCTTTCTTTAGATATATGTTAACATATTATTATGTTATTTATGTCTACTTTCTGCTTTAACTGGTTTGGGTTTTTTTGATAAAAAAACACATTTATATAAAAAAAATTGCAAGCTGTAAAACGGGATGTACTAAGCCATTTATCATGTTTTATATGTATCCGCTTGGATTCGTATGATCAGTGTTTGTCTAATAAATTGAGACTAAAATCAATACATATATCATAATTATCATTATTATCAGTCAAATTTGTTACAAAATTCCAATCTGTTTTTTAGTTCCTCTATAAGTTTATCCTTATGTAACACGTTGCGCTTGTGTGATCTAAACGAGTTAATTTGTAATTCATTGATAGATATACCGTTCATTTATGAAAATATCGTCTAATAAAGTTAACGAGTAAGTAAGCAGTAATTCTAGTAGATTTATTAATGAGTGGTTTATATCCTTATGAAAAATTGTATTACCAAATGTATCTGTCTGATCATTATTGTATATATGTTTATAAATCTATGTTGAAATCCCCACACACACAAGTATGATGATAATTATTATTATATAAAATATTTTCAATTCTTTCTGTAAAATTTCCTATGCAATTGTCAGGTGGTCTATATCCCGTGCCTCTCACGTTCATGGTACAGAACAAATGCATTTATTATTTAACAAATCTCCGCTGAGGTTTGTGTTGACACACTAGATATAATTGATGAGATCAGCATTATCCAGGACTACATGGTTGTCTGGATATGGTGAACGGGCATCAGAACGGGCAAAATCCTGACAACCATATCTCATGTGAACAATCTGCCTTTGTATCGAGTAGGCTCTATACTCACAAGTAATGGACATTGATTCAATGTTGTTTCAATGTTGGGCCAGCGCCGTAGGCGGTGGTCCAACATTAAAACACCATTGGATTCCTAATATATATTATATTTATGCTTAACCCACACCGAACAACTACGAGACGCTGAACCAGTACTGGCACAACGCTGGCGCAATGTTGTATTATACCTACATTACATTATCCCTTAGTCCGCTAAGCGCGACAATAGTCGTTTTTTAATCCATTTTATTAGCCGATCAAATTACTGTTATTGGGGAAGAAATGATTGTTTAAACATCAAGATTTGCAAATGTTTGGTCTAAAATTAAACAAATATGAGTAATTTTCACACACTTGAAGTTGTGGGTCGCGGTAGCGAGACACAACTTCACGTGGGTAAAAATTTAAATTATTTACTTTATCGCTTTAAGGGTTAGCTCACCATCTCAGGTTTGCTGGTTATGGGTTAAACATTTATTATAAATTGTCTACTATATAATGGGCCCACAGGCGCAGTCTTTTCACATACGTGTTATACACATGTAGAAGTAATACACCCCAGGCGACGAACACTCTTATTTCTTATACACACAATCTTCAGACATAAAGTAATGGGTGTTTCAGTATATTGTGTCTCAGATAGGGGTGTGTCTAATACACAGGAGAGACATGCAATCTCGTTTCTCAATCATAATTATGTATTAGCAAGCAGAACTCTAGAGAGGCCTATGTAGCATACCCTTAACCTTTTAACTGGCAATAGAGATGTAGGGCCTATTGTTTTGCAGTGGACACATTTATACCATATACTTGGCATAAATAGATTACTTTTAGATTTTGTATGATACCTATTATAACAACTCGGTCTTATTTATTTTATATTTAATTATACAGGATTCACCAGACAAGAATAAATAATGTACTCTTGTCTATAATATACTAATTACATGAATTTACATTGAGAAGAAGTCGACATTTCAGTCCTGTTTGTTTTATGACTGCACTTTGAGCGAAAATGGGCAGGAGGTTTTACACACACACACCGCAGAAAAGTGTTAATTTTTATCTACAGACATAATAATGGCATCCACAACGCCGTGCGACGTTGCCATTTTAAAAGAATAGAATCTGACGTAGGCAGTTTTAAAAAGTGTGGAAAGTAACATGATGTAATTATAAAAAGTGTAGAAAGTGACAATTACAGAAAGTGAATATGGACGTAAATTCCTTATAAAACTAGAAGTGAAGTCAGAGAGTTATAAAAACTGACACTTGTTTATGCTGCATGGTTTAACCCTTTCACCACTGAAGCCCGTTTTTATGTGCTGAATGCTATGGCATTCAGCACATAAAACGGGCTTCAGTGGTGAAAGAGTTAATGCAAAGCTGAAATAAAACTACATGAGTGTATTATTGGTATAAAACAATGTATTTCCTCTTCTCTGAAGTGAATTACTAAACTATAAAAACATAAAACATGATGTGAGAACAAATAAACTTATAAGAAGTGAAGTGAAGAAATAAACATTTTATAAGAGTTGAAGAATGAGGCTGAAAAACTGATGCTAAGAAATGAATCGCCATAATTTTCAAGATCCATGTGGAGGCACACCAGACAGGAATACATATTCCAGCATTGATTAATATGCAATCGGCAGAAATCGACATCTCAGTTTTGCTTTACACATACATGTACTACTGGTACGGGGCAGAAATAGACATTTCATCCTTTGTTCTCACGCAGCTGTGAAAAGACAATATAAATCAAGTGTACAGAGAGAAGCACTTCAGGGAAATCTGCGTGTTTTCACATAAATGACACGAAATTGATGATCCGATAAATGAGCACAGCTGGACCTCTGTGTATGAGGGAGGAGGGCTTGACCACTGTCCAGTACCTAAGAAGAAGGTACTCTAGGTCCAGTGCCGGCACAATGTTGGGCCAACTTAGCAGACGTGGGCCCAACATTGTGCCAGCACTGGGCCAGGGTGAATTCTGCTGCACACTATTGTGATATATGTATCTGTGTAATACGTGGCAGTACGCACTATTGTGCCATCGCGCCATGTATAATTATCTAGTATCCCTTGCTAATGTAGCTATAAATGACCAGAGACGTAGCCAGTAATGACAGTCCCCCACTGAAACGGGTTCCCGTTCGCTGATCAGGTTCGATCTATATTATGTAGGGGCCTACCTACCCAGTGCAGAAATTCACACAATTATTAGGGAGGCATCATTACATATCTGGGAGGGGGGGGGGGGTTTGGGTGGGTAGAAGAAATATGAAGAAAAAAGTGTTTTCGCCACAAACGTCGGAAAATATGGGCAGAAAAAAGTTTGTTAACGGAATTGATGAAAAAGTATATTGACCAAACAACGCAAAATAAAGCAGCCAATTAATGTTAACATATACAGAATAGGGAAACATACGACAAAATCTGATATTTCCGTTCTTCAACGAAGCATAAAAAAATATCACCGCCAAAAATATGTTTTCTTGTAGAGATTAAAAAAAACTCTACCCCCCCCCCCCCCCCAGAGATCAAATGGCGCGTCCCTTACTAATTTACTGAAAATGTGAAAGCATTGTGTGATAGTGTATACATGTATCAGAACGAATGTGGTGTGTGTGAGAACAAGGACGTCTGCTGCGCGGATACATCAGGGGCTGATCCAGGATTTAAGAAAGGGTATGTGTCAATCAATGATTTCGGCTAATATATTGGGGCTAGACCAGTGGCGGATCCCGGAAATGCAAGGCGGAGGGGCGCCTATTTTTGCAAGAATTTATACACACCACCGCTGGCACTCATATGCTCTAGATGGGCCGGGGCATGCTCCCCGGAAAATTTTAAAATCTGGGGCTTCAAATGACGCATTCTAGACCATTATTGCGGTCGAAATATGGTCGTTTTTGACACTCAGAATTTATCAGGGTAGTGCCTCAAGTTGAGGCACTACCCTGATAAATTTGAAATGGCAAATACCCATATTTTGGCAATTTTGATAGATGTTAAGGCAATTTAGTTTTGGAAAAAGGGAATCAGAACCCCACCCCCCCCCCCCGCCCCTGAGCTACCCCCTCTGGATCCACTGATACTGATACGTATAACGTCGGCCCAATGTCTTTGACGTTGGTCCGACATTGTATAAATGTTATACTAATGTTTTGTGTGCTAGGATAAGACATCAGAGTATTTTATGACAGAACGAATGTGACGTGTGAACAAAACAATATGTCTACCATTCTGCGCAGATTTACTTAGCAGAAGCCACCCTCCACAACGTGTTACCGAAACATAGTGGAGAGCGAGATCCTTCTTACTACGCTGGTTAAATCCTTCATATGAAATGTAACAATTGTGTGTTGTATATAATTATATATCTATGCCAGAACGATTAGATGTGTGTAGCAAAACAATACGCCTATCATTCTGCGCAGGCAGATACACCTCCCACACAGAAAATGTTTCATCGGTGCATTGCATGAGAGAATGAATGTGGTGTGTGTAACAAAACACTATGTCTATCATTTGCAATACTGCCGTGCAAACCCAAAAGGCAGTTTCTGCTTACTTTGCAAGTAAGCAGATACTGCCTTTTGATTTGCAGAGCACAATACATGTAGTACATGTACATTGAGTTGTCTTTTCTTAGCTTGACATGTAAATGATTCTATATGAAAACATCGCTCATGTGTTGCATTGTACGACGGTAGCCCAAGACTAAATCAATTTTGGCCTCATAGTTATTAGCATACTCACTATCTGGGCTACTCACGGGCTTCACTGACATGATGATAATCGCTCTGCTGTGATTCACAACCATTATTATGCTATTATTATGGCTCACAAAAAATAACATCCACGTCGTACCGGTGTGAAAAAAAATCTCACAATATCTAGAACCATCATGGACATATAGACCGCTGTGAAAGAGGTCACCATGGAAATAGTGACCTTGGAAAATTAACAATCTTGTATAGGCCTATGCATGTACATATATCTCTCTCATTTCTATGACAAATATAAAATAAGTGTTGTAAAGACTATTCTTTATGTCAAAAACCCCACTGAAATTGACTGAAATGACAATAAAATATCAGTCTGTCTTTCTGTCTGTCTGTCAGTGCAGGGGGGGGGGGGGTAACAGAATAAAATGTTTTGTGCTCAACCCTCCCAGCATTTATTCATTTTTAAATATTTTTTATGCACTTTGAGAAAACTCAAACTCAATAAAAATATCCTTGTTATACTTCAGGTGGCTGAAAATTACTATTATTTGTTTAATTGGAGACCACATAATAATTTGCAAATCTTGATGTTTAAACACTCATTTCATTCCCAGTAACTGTGATTTAAACCGTTGATAAAACATATTTAAATCGATTATAACGTGCTTAGCTCTTAACCCTTACAGCGCGGGGATGTCGCGGGTCGCGAGATATCTCGGGGCAGAGTGTGTGTTTTAGTATTTGTGTCCGTAAAATCAATGTGGTCCGGCAATCAATGATTTCAAATTTAAGAAAACCTTTATGTAAAAAATATTTTTTAAAGTTTTTGGAACTGAATACATTACAATAGTAAAGTGATGGATAAAAAGATGATCCGCGGCCCGGTTTATGTAAAAAATATTTCAGCGCTTTAACCCTTTAAGCCCTCACGATGCATTAAAGCATCTTTTTACATCCCTGAAAACACACTTAATTTTCCTACAACTAGGGGTTTTAGAATGAAAATTTCCATGAAACTGGCTTACTAATACATGGTAATTTTCACCCACTTCAAATCATCTTCATCCACTACGAGTCGAGAATTGCGACAGCAAATCGCGGCTTGTAGTGGATGAAGATGACAATGGTAAATTCAGGCTTGAAAGGGTTAAAGGGTGGAGGTTGAGCCATAGTCTGGTGATTGCCTTGACCTGCCGCCATCCATCAATCTGCTTACGTGCAGAGGGATTACTTAAAGCTGAAGAGAATCATTCTTTTTACAGTCCCAGCAGACACAAAACATTTGTATAACATTTGTACAACGTCGGCCCAACGTCTTCGACGTTGGCCCAACGTTGTACAAATGTTATACAAATGTTTTGCATTTGCTGTGGTGGCACCTGTGAGCGACGGTGTGAATTGGTGTTTGACGTCACTTCCTGTGAATCGCGGCATTGTGGTGATCGACGGGAACGCCATTAGCATCGTCAACGAGTCAGGTACGAGCAGATGGGAATAGCTGTCTGAAAAAACCGTTGGAACACCATATTAATACGATGATATGCTTTTATTTTTTTTAGAGAGAGATCATCTTTTTTGGATAGACCGTCCTAAACCACATCAATCGTCCTAAATTATTTAAGCGATGGAGAGTATCTCTTCCAAAGACTTGATCTTGTCTTCCTTGATTAAACGACCAAAATCAGTCACATTCTATTATCATTCTTTCCACCGTGTATTCATTGGTGAGTCAATTTCTACTCCTAGACACTGACCAAGCATTACGTCAATGGAAGACAAAATTCTAATATTATAAATTCTGGTAATCCTAACATATATATTATGCCTACTATGGTCAGGTAGTCCCGGTTTGATTCGTTTGGTACTGAAATTGATTGATTGATTGATTGATTGATTGATTGATTGATTGATTGATTGATTGATTGATTGATTGATTGATTGATTGATTGATTGATTGATTGATTGATTGATTGATTGATTGATTGATTGATCGATTGATTGATTGATTGATTGATTGATTGATTGATTGATTGATTGATTGATTGATTGATTGATTGATTGATTGATTGATTGATTGATTGATTGATTGATTGATCGATTGATTGATTGATTGATTGATTGATTGATTGATTGATTGATTGATTGATTGATTGATTGACCTGCCTGCCTGCCTGCCTGCCTGCCTGCCTGCCTGCCTGCCTGCCTGCCTGCCTGCCTGCCTGCCTGCCTGCCTGCCTGCCTGCCTGCCTGCCTGCCTGCTTGTTTGCTGGCTTACTGGCTGGCTTGCTGGCTTACTTGTTGCTTGCTTACTTGCCAGCTTGCTTGCTTGCTTGCTTGCTTGCTTGCTTGCTTGCTTGCTTGCTTGCTTGCTTGCTTGCTTGCTTGCTTGGTAGATATAACCAATATATTTTCTTCAACATTTATGTTAAAGCAATACGTACATTAAGCCACCTATGCCGTATTTTCTGTAGATTGTGGCAGACATACATGCAGGCAGATTCAGGCAGACAGATTGAATTGCCTGGCGGCTGTCTAGTACGCCAACAAATAACTACAGACAAGAAGACAGACAAACTGACTACGTGACTGACTGTCTAACTCACTGGACTGCTCACTCGCAGACAAACAGATACATAAACAAACATACCCAGTGCGATAGGTAACTTGAGGCAAACAGATATAATCAAAATCAGGCAGACATACATGCAAGTAGATAGACAGAGAGAAAGACAGGTAGAAAAACATGGCATGGAGCCAGGATAGCTCACTAGTAGCGTGGTTGACTCTGAGCCAGAAAGTACCGGGTTTTGAATCCCGCTGCTGTCTTCGGTGCACACATACAGAGACCATTACTTTATACTTTATAGTAATACAAGGGATTACAACCGCTTAAATTAGCTGAAGAACACTGCTTATACATAATATATACAAAAATAACAAATGAACGATATGCGAGAGCTGACATGTAAACTGGGAGACTGGAGCCGTATTCTCGTACAAGTTACGATATATCGTAGGCTTCGGCTTGGTCGAGATTGCCATCTCGACCAATCCGAAGCCTACGATATATCGTAACTTGTACGAAAATACGGGCCCTGGTACATGGGTTTCTTGGTACTAGTAACCAGGAGGAAGAGACACATATTAAGGAAATTAGGCAGACAGACAGATTAAATGCATACAGACACAGAATACCATGCAGACAAAAAAAGACAGTCAATAAGACAAAGTATAACGTCAATACAGGTTGGCAGACTATAGGCTTACTGACAGACTGGCTGGCAGAAAGGCTGACCATTTGGTTAGTAGAAAAATAGACAAACAATAATTCAGACAGGCAAACAGGCAGACAGAAAGCCAGTATTCAGTCAGACAGAGAGACATAATTATAAAGACCGATAATGCAGACATTCAAGCAGGCATCAGAGAAGAAGCGCAATCAATTAAATTGAAGTGGTGTTAATTGTCATGTCTAGCAACAGAGCTGCCGTGCAAAACCAAAAGGCAGTGTCTTCTTACTTTACAAGTAAGCAGATACTGCCTCTTATTTGCCTTTTAGAGAAGTATACTAACTCGACAATCACGTTACAGAGTACTTGTCGCTTCGCATTCATTCCGTGGGGGTAACAACCGACATGAAAAACAGGGTCGTTTCCCGCAGTGACTTTATCTTGATGCTCGTCCCCTGCAATTACCGGCGCCTAATGTGTGTGAAGCGAGGCGTCAAATCAAACATAGACAACGTTACGGCTGGCAGCGTTCTGGCAAACTCAACAGCGCGCCCAGAAGACATGGTCCTCTCTGGGACATACTCTGTCAATAGCAAAGTGATGGATAAAAAGATGATCCGCGGCCCGGCGTCGGCTGTGCGTTGGGACAGCTGGAGCTGTCCCAACGCACAGCCGGCGCTGGACCGTGGATCATCTCCGCGGATGGGACAAGGACCTTGGACCGGCACCTTGTATCTCCTGGCTTTGTTCTCCGTCCATTATTAATCAGAATGTGCGGATCAATCATCCGAATTGTATCGGAGCATTGTGAGGCTGGCGGATCTCCGTGTGTATAATGCGCAATGCGCTCCCATCTCGCAATCCGGACGGGAAAATCCAGGCACATATTATTTGTGCGGTAAATTATTGAACAAATACTGCTCGCACGTTCTGGTCGCAGATCCGCGCGGCGCCTCTCGCTCTGCGCTCGCGCGTGTCGGGATCAGGGGGTCTCCGACCGCGGTGCAAAACCGCGCAATGAGGTCTCCGTATTCCAGCCGGATGCTGTGTCCGTGGAAAATGTTAATCCGCCAGTTGTAGAACTTGTTTTTAAATAAATTTGATCGGGCACCGTGGCGGTCAGACGGAAGATAACGGTCACAATTGAAGGACATCAATCCGCACAATAGCAGGGATGTTACGAGCACCCGACGCTCGCACAACGTTGGCTCGGTATCGGGCCAACAGGCCCGGTACTGAGCCAACGTTGTGCGAGTGTTCCCTTCCTCACAGGGATACAGTGATCTGGATCGCGGGGGATAGTAAGCACGTCGTCGGGATACAATACATTTCCCGGCATTTGAATATTTGATGTCCGTTTGTGCCACCTCAGCTGTTTTAACACTATCCATGTATCGCGGATGGCGCTGGCCCAGCATTAAAAAACATTGGTTAATGTATCCTTTCCGATGGAGTTTATGACCAAAATTATCTGCACATTTGTAAATATATTATGTTTTCGGAATTATAGAACTAGAAATGTTTGTTTGTAAATTCAACCAGCAAAGATGTTTGACTTCAAGTGAATGAAAATTATTCAGATTTGACAAACGAAAATGTAAAGAATGAGATTTCAGGCCACCTGTGTGCACATATAGGCTAAACTGGGTCAGAAGAACCTCCTGAGGATGGTGAGATGAATGAGATGACACTGCCCTCCAGACACAGGATTCGAAATTTGAGCCTGAGGCCGAACACCTACCTCTCGGTCACGGAGGCTCCCCACAATATATAATCTTTACGAGTGAGCGGGGAAGAAAGATTTTGTTTATGTTAAACTTGAAGGCCAGAGTGGGGTTCGAACCCGCGATCTCCGACTTTCCAAGCAGGCAGCTTTAACCACTGCACCAGGTGCTCGCATCGAATTGACAAAACGAAGGTCAACGATTCAGAAATCTTGCTGATTGGTGTCACGTCTTAATTTTTAAAACGTTTATAAACGTTTAAAAAACGTACAAAACGAATATACCCGGGACCGGCGATTAACTCTTTCAAGCCTGACTTTACATTGCCATCTTCATCCACTACAAGCCGCGAATTGCTGTTGCAATTCTCGACTTGTAGTGGATGAAGATGATTTGAAGTAGCTGAAAAATTAATGAAAAGTGCTAAGTATTGGTAACCAATTTCATAGAATTTTCCATTCTAAAACCCTTAGTTTAAGGAAAATTAGGTCTGTTTTCAGGGATGTAAAATGATGCTTTAATGCATCGTGAGGGCTCAAAGGGTTAAAGGGTTAATACAACCTATTATGTCGACATTCACTATGATTAGTTTTCTTGTTAGCATATAGCGTAGAGATTATGTAGAGCTCTATTGCGTCGTGGATCTATTGATGATGTCATATGTCTGATGATGTCTGATGATGTCATATAGCATGTGCAGCTGACGTGAGCTGATTTGACGGCCGTGATGACCGTCTGTAGTTTGCATCATGACACTCCGGGAAATGAAGCCCTACTATCGATTATATACAGTTAAATACAGCTGTAATATAGGGTTAGTCACAAAGTATAACTGCGTGCAAAACCAAGTAATCAGATACTGCTTTTTTGGCTTTGCAGAGCAGTTTAGCTGTCTTATGACATTATTGACTATTATTACTGTAATGGTAACATTGACTACATGAAGCCGTATTCTATTCTGCTAAGCCAAAAGGCAGCAGCTGCTCACTTCAAACGTAAGAAGCTACTGCTTTTTGGTTTAAATGACAGTATTTGGATGATAGTTGTATTTGTACCTTTTTACCTGAAAATATCTGGAATTGAGCAGATCGGATGTGAACCTCCTCATGAATGCTAGAAATCATGGCCTTCCTCTCACTTGAAGCTATAGTGGGACCTATCACAATGTTGGTAGATAGATTGGTTGTGAAGAACATTCAATTTGTAAAGTTTTACATTTAAAAAATAGATAAACACGAATAATAATTTGAATTCATTCCATTCAGGAATTAGTTTTATCTGATTGTCTAGCTGACTTTATTTATTTTTGACTTATTTTTCATTTTGTATTTAATTTATGATATTTTATTATATATATACTCCTATACAGCATCATTCACCATAAAATTGTAAAAGTATTGTTTCTAGTATATTCTAGATCAGCACCACTTATAATAAATGAATATGTCCTGTGCATAGGCATGTAAATCCATAAAAATGATTGTAAACGATGGACAATAATACGTGACTATTAAGAAAGTGAAAGTCAAAGTAGTCAGCTAGAAATATCGCCATATTAAAACGTGAGACATCATTTTAATATGGAAGATGTCTAACACACCCTTTAACCCTTTCAACCCCGAATTTACCATTGTCATCTTCATCCACTACAAGCCGCGAATTGCTGTCGCAATTCTCAGCTTGTAGTGGATGAAGATGATTTGATGTGGTTTAAAAATTTAAGAAAATTGCCATGTATTGGTAAACCAGTTTCTTGGAAATTTTCATTCAAAAACCCCTAGTTGTAGGAAAATTAAGTCTGTTTTCAGGGATGTAAAATGATGCTTTAATGCATCGTGAGGGCTTAAAGGGTTAAATCATATTGTATAAATTACAGGTGGTAAGAGTGTTTTATCTATCCCCCAATATTATGACATTATTTCCTCAGGTGTAATATTGAATCCTAAATATCTACGCGAATGTAGAGTTTTAAGTTTCCTTCCTCTCTTCATAAACGTTGTTTTCTCCTTCTCTCATTTAAAAAACACATTACCGTCTCACTTTTATAGATACATTTTTTCTCAGATCTTGTACAATTATATGTCTATAATTAATATGCTTTGCCAATATCATGTGTTGTTCTATAATAATCTGAATGTTTAATATTCACAGTGCGAAAAGCACGAATACGTACGTCTAAAATGGTTATCTTTACGTCAAAGCATCACAAATATTTTATATATTTTACTCTGCTTAGAATTGAGTAGTCAAATTAAGAAATTGTCTGTTAATCAGAATGTTTAAATCTGTTTAGATCGCGACATGCCCGATGACGTGTGGTACTGTCGTGAGGGAAAACATGCGATCACGACGATTACATATATGTGTACTTTGTGCAGCCAAAATATTCATGTGTATTTCAACAATTACAGTGCGTGCGACACCTATAGGCTTTTTTAGAACTAATTTAAACAATCAAAATATGTACTATTATTAATTTTATCAAGCGTACGCCTACATAATCTCAAATAACTGTGATTTTACGTCGTTTTCTGCATTTTGCACCTGCAATCTCTGGGCATTTGAACAAATTGGAGCACAGTTTAGAGCACATCCGCAATGGCAATCGTCATGCCCGAATGAACCACATATCGTCGCCTCGGAGCTAAAGGATCCTATCTGCCACTCTAACGAGTGTCAGATAGGATCCTTTAGCTCCGAGGCGACGATATGTAAATCGTATCTGCCCAACATTGAAACAAACTCGTGTTTGTTGGGATAGGGCCTACACTTGGATCTAATAGACATCAGCGTTTTCTAGAATGTTTGTTTTGGTCTGGCGTGGCTAGTGTAACTATAACGTTATTACGGAGACACTGATAGGACGAGCGCTGTGTCCAGATCGATGGGAATGACGGAATGTAATCTGGATCTTTGCCGCTAATCTTGGGATAGAACTGACCGGGATTCGTGTGACAGAGTGCCCGTCATATCTGATCCTGACGCAAATACATGGATCGGGACTTATCTCACGGCCGACACGGGACGTTGAGCCGTCGTCGGCCTAATGTTGGGATCCATGCACAGAGACTCTTATTCGGACTGGCTGTGAACGCATTCCTAGTAAACACGAAACGTTGACACAGCGTTGGTGTAATGTTGGGCCAACATCGCACCAACATAAGAGTCTTGTGTTTGCTGGGTTACTATTTTTGTCATGGTAAATACATATAATTTGTAAAGCGAATATAAAATACTGTATAACTCTACATTAGTGGTTTTATATTCACAAATTTGTATTTGCTATTGTATGTGTGGACTTCAAAATTGAAATTGATGATATAGGCCTTGTTCGACAGTTACAGAAATGTCCGCCACAAGATATATCCGCAAAAAATGTCCGCCATAGGATATGGCGTATATTTCTTTTTGTGGACATTCTTGTGGTGGACATATGTGTTTGAATTTTTTTGCGGACATATCTTGTGCTTGACATTTGTTTTTGAAGTTTTGGCGGATATATATCTTTTGGGGACATACATTATCTTGTGGCGGGACATTTATTTTTTACATATCTTATTTCGACCATTTCTGTACCCAACTTTCTCTAACAAGCCTAATATAGTAATCGGTGAAGATTCTGGTGTTACTCTTTTCGAAAAACTTCAAGGGTTTTCGGCGCAAAATGAAAACGTAGGGCTGTCTTTTATGGCGTTCTTGCCAATAAATCGGTCCGATAATCTGCCGGGAGTTTTGAATCCTTTAAATTGAAGTATTGCAGCAGATGTACAGGACAAAGACGTGACAGAATCAGTCGACACCACGAGACTGAAGCACTTTATCTTGTCTCTACGTACCCGTTTCTGGTAAATGTCAAGGAGATAGCGAGGGCTCGGGTTGTTTCGGGGGACGGACCCCGGCAGCCCAACCCGGTAATAACTCGTCACCTCGGCGAAAAAGGGTCGTATCTGCCACTTTGTCTACGTGGCAAATACGACTCTATCAAGTCAACGCGACGACTCTGATGTAATAGCAAACACATGGTTTCAGCGCGAGCTGATATGGCCTGGCTGCCGGGTTACCAGATTTCAAAGGCTGTTGAAGATTCCGGAGTTGAGGGGTCCAGGACGTGCTGTATCCATCATTGTCACCCGGCTATAAGTTTTTGGAAACCTGACAAAGTCAATGTTCCAATTGAACACATAGTCGGTTCAATGCTGGGCCAACGTCGCCGGACGTTGGCCCGGCATTTAACCGACTTTCAGCTGACGTTTCCTGGGAGATATCCAGAATCTCTGGATCTAAGAGGAGTATCCGTGCTGGCTGTTTCGTCGGGGATGTTCCACTTTCTTGATTTTCTCGCGTGTTTCTCACCCAGCGATACCACAGTGGACCTAGGTCTATATTGTCCTCTTGGATATGAAAGAGTGTATGTGCCACTCTGTAAAGTGGCACATACACCCTTTCATATCCGAGGGAACGATATGTTACGCAATTCCCCCGTTATGATGGATCGGTGTGGCTGTCGGATTGCAGTTATCCGAAGCGATGACTGCAACGGGACAACACCATGACGGAGACAGGATCCAGATCAGGTACGGTGCGTATACGTTGACCTATATCTCGAGCGCGTGATTGGTCGGTATCGGGATCCCGTCCAATCAGGCGCTTGAGATTTGTATCAGCTCCCCGCGTCGGGATCCGCCGGACGCGGATGGTGGACACGGATTACAAGGCGTCGACAAGCGGAGTGCTCCATCAGTCTCGGGTGATCCCTTGTGGACACGTAAAGCACAAAAAAGGCGGGTGAAAGAAGGACGCCTCGCCGGACTCCATCCAAAGCTGACAGTCTGACAACGCCGAGACTCGGGACCGATTTGGGACGGCCGCCTGCTCGGATCACTTTCCGGACTAAGAGATGGAGAGCGGCATCTGTGGCAAAGCGTGGACTCGGCAAACACGACACGTTGACCCAATGCTGGGCTAATGTTGGTCCAGCGTCGTAGACGGTGGGCCAACATTAGCCCAGCATTGGACAACGTGTCGTATTTGCTGTTAATACAAGGCCTTTATTATGATAATACCGGCGCGATCACAGGCCGAAATAGATGGGGAAAGCCATTTTACCGCGTTTAACATATTTTGAAAATAATGTTTAGATTTTTATGAAGAATGCGCCTGGGCTATTGTCTTGCTAGCTAATTACATGTAGATCCATCTACAAAAACATAAGTGGGAAAGGATTTAAGTTGACCCCTCAGAAAAGAAATTGTCTTTTTGTTTCAATGTTGTTTCAATGTTCAAAGTACATCTACTGGCTCACTGTAAAATGACATCGCAGCTATATTTAGTAAATTGGCCTTACTTAGCATGAATGCAAACCTAGATTTATATACATTTTAGAATGACATCTGAACTATATAGGAACTTTGAAATTCAAGTATTTTAATAAGACAGTTGTTTTATATTTTAAAATATTAAACACTTTTTTCAAAACAATTTACCTTCACGGCCGTCAACCAGATCGCAAATGCTTTCAACAACAAGGCTTTCAACTCAAAATATTCCCATGATGAGTATTTTGTCATGTATTAGATTAACCTCCCATTCATTTCCTCATTTTTTCTGGTGTGCTTTCAGGATCCTGTTGATGGGATGTATAGGGCCTACTCAAGTGTACATTCAGTGTCTCCCCAGATGTTCCTGCTGACAGACTGACAGATGGACGCCGGAAACAGAAACATGTCGTCCTCTAGAGTGTCGTATGTGACACTCATTTGAGTTGCACTCATGCGAGTGGCACGGCTCGATATTAACCTGGAGTCCAAATGGTTGCTTGTCCCATCCCATCAACATGTATTGACCCTTTAAGTGCTAAGAACGCTATAGTCGTTTTTTTAATCCGGTTTAATAACCCATTAAATTACAGTTATTGGGACTAAGATGTGTGTTTAAACATCAAAACTTTTAAAGTTTGGTCTCAAATTAAACAAATACGAGTAATTTTTACTCACTTGAAGTTGTGGGTCGCGGTAGCGAGCCACAACTTCAAGTGGGTGAAAATTTAAATGGGATAACTTAACGGGGAAATGGTTGATGCAGAAACCATGGAGTTGTGTGTCGGTGTGCACTCAAATCCACCGATAACTCGTGCAGCTGCAGGTCAATCTTGGCATGCGGTCGCATGAATCAAGGAATTCCAAGGTTTACAGGTGGAAGATTGGATGCACTTAAAACAAAACTGATTGATCGGTTAACATGACATTAAGACTGGTCTCTTTCAAGTTTTGATGAAAAATTACCAAAAGCCACTGTGTGCAATCCTGATAAATGGGAAGTTGGGATGATCCGGATATCCAATGGAAGGCATGGCACTTCCTGAAATCGATTGTTATTATAATAACAAAACACGTTTCGTGAATAAAAGTTTTTTTACTTTATTCAAATTGGTATACCAACCTATAATAGAGTACAATGTAGTTATACTCAAATTGTCAAATTATGTATCTAGTTATCTCTCATGTAGAAAATAAATGTACTCAATACTCTCTTCACATCTTGCGAACAAGACCACCATCATTCAATATCTCTCTGCTATCGTGGCATGCCTCTATAGGGCATGTAGTCAAAGCACATGACAGTACTGTACAATACTGCCTGCGAGAAGTCGACACACTTTTCTTTGAGCGTTTAACAAATAGCATTGAAATCAAGGTGTGTCGACCTACCATAACCCATCAACCGCAAAGGCAAAAGGCAGTATCTGCTTACTTGTAAAGTAAGCAGATACTGCCTTTTGCCTTTGCATTATTACGTCATTCTCCACACCGGCACTATACCCGGTGCTCTGTCATCAATAGCCAATCGCATCATATATCCGTGTACACCAATTGTACTGATATCAAATCATCAATCATTTCATCCTTATACAAAATGTGGAACTTGACAAACACTCTGACCTACATATTGAGCATTCGGTTGGTTGAGAATCAACCAACTGAGTGCTCAATATGTAGGTCAGTGCTCAATACCGATCATCACAACATTATGTACCGTAGACAACCGATCATTATTAAATGATCATTTCAAATACAATTATAATCATTATAGAATAGTAATTATCATCACAATCAAGTAAATCAAATGGAGGTAGTTGTTCTACTTTGTGGGGCCAACGACTTCGCGACGATTACAAAAACTAGACTCAATCTCTACACACTCTAGATATAGAAGTATAATCTAAATCACGCTTGCTTGGTGATTGTCTGGCGTCCATGCGGGCGCGCGTGTACACTGATTGCCAACATATCGACATCGCTCATAACAATGCTGCTTTGCAAAGCCAAAAGGCAGTATCTGCTCACTTGTAAAGTGAGCAGATACTGCCTTTTGCCTTTGCCCGGCAGAATACCCCGTCAAACACTCGATATCTGACGCTGGCTCTCTGGTTGAGCAAGCGTCTTCTGTTTGCAAAGAATCACTGATTGTGACACAACGAGGAATTAATTCTTCAAAGCTCACGGGCAAGGAGTGGACCCAATTATAATGTGACCTTGGTATTAAAGGGTCGTCTCCGCTTCTTCTCAAAGTGGCAGAGGGGAGCTTCCAACACCAAGGTGACGACCTATTTGCACTGACAAGTTTCACGCGATGGTTTCGCGTGAGACCAACAGCAAATTTATTTGCGCTTTCAATTAAAGCCATGTGGAGAAACAAATAATTCCTTCTAATTCTTGCAATTCTTTGTAGGTCAGATAATACCTTCACTGTCAAAGGTACTGTCACGATAGCCCTGCTTTTATTGAAACCTTTGTTGAGTGTTGTCTAACTATCGTTTAAATCAATTAACGTTCCTGATTTTTGCACTGCCCATGTTGCAGGTACCCATTGCGTATCAAGCTTGTCAGTACGGCCAATGAGGTTCCATTGAGCCTGCGTGGTACGATATAGTTTCAGGGGCACGTCCCCATGGCAACCTGAATGTCACATTTTATACTTTTTGTTCATCCCATCAACCATGAAAACCCTGAAAGACATAGTGGACTGCCGTGTCATTGTAATAAAACAGAACAGCGCACCTTCATCAGCTATCACAGTGTAAGAACTATCTTTAAGACTGATAATCATTTAACCCTTTAACCACCGGGCCCGAATTTATTCGGTTTTTTATATTTTATTAACATATTAACTACCACCTTTTAAACACGTTAAAGATAGAAAGTGACACCAATCAGCAATATTTGATTGACCTCTATTTCGTCAAACCTGAATAATTTTCACTCACATAAAGTTGTGGATCGCGTCAGCGAGACACAACTTCAAGTGGGTGAAAATTCAAATTGAATAACTTGGCGGTTAAAGGGTCAAACCGACAGATACAATCTTTTAAATTGGAATATAGCAGTTGCCAGCTTGTTACTGGGACACGACAGTTTTATAAACTGGTTTTCATGGTTGACAATCAGACAGTTTATTCTGCTCTGGAGCCAGAAAACACACACTTCTCGTCCCCCATCAAAGTGTTAAGTAGATTTGCTCGTGATCTCAAACCGTCAGTCAGTCCATTGATCACAATTGAAACGTTCCCAATCAAACCAATAATTCGCAGCTAGAATATGAAGTTCCAGGCATGAAATAGTAATTTTGTCCAGCTAATGTCCAGATGTAAAAATACTTCATCAAAATAATGTAGTTTCATTCTGTTAATCAGCTGACAGGTTGATCTAGACCACGAGCAAATCTACACCCAAAATATGCACACGTACATGCCACTACGTCACTCACACACGTACGTATAGCGTAACAAATGCATACGTATGTCTGTATGTGCGTAACGTGTAATACACAAACAAACATATGCATATATACATATTTATACTTATGACATTATCCATATATATGCGTATAGACAATCATATAATATTGAAGACTGTATAGTTAGCCTCATACAAACGTTATCCAATCCGAAGGTATTGGTAAATATATGAATATAGAAACAAGATAATTATCCATACCGTTATATGTATACCTATATCTAGAAAAGCTTGCCCGTTTTGCTTTTGCATAACATATTGGTGGCAGCTCAATCACACTGAACATAAAGGGTCGCAAGTGTACTTACGATAGGCTAATGCCACGATAATGGTGATGTTTTTATGTGATTATTATCATTTGAAAACAGGACTAGGATTATACAAGCATCTACTACGTAATCCTGACACACGGAATATATGATGACACTCTGATAATTATGTTGCCTTCGGAGGCCCATTATTTCCCAGCAAACACGAGACGTTGAGCCAATGTTGTTTTAATGCTGACCAACGTCTGCGACGCTAGGGATAAATTAAAACAACATCGGCTCAACGTCTCGTGTTTTCTGGGTGTACAGTCGAGGAGTGAGTAATCGGCCTGACGGCACACAATGTATGGCTGGCCAAGAGTGACAAAATGCGGTACTGCTGATCTGGTGCCAATGTGGAATTTATCGATCTCGCAATGAGATCCGATTGTAAAATGGGCCCCTGTGGACGAGATTTAAGCAGGTGCCAAATATCCACTGTATTATATTACATCCCAGCAAACACGGAGCATTCACACAATTCTGTTTCAATGTTGGGCCAGCGTCGAAGACGGTGGACCAACATTGAAACAGAATTGTGTGAATGCCCCGTGTTAGCTGGGATGGCTCCCGTTACTGAGATCATTCTAACGTAAACATCACTAAAGTCCGGATCTGGCAAGATATAGTATGTGTCCAACAATCAAACATCAAGAGATTACTTTTGCTTAAAAATCACTATTCGCTATCGTGGGCTTAAAGAGTCGTAAGTGCCACTTCATAAAAGGGCAGTTACGAATAAATCAACTGATCCGCGAGATTCCATAATTCACACAACTATTGGTTTCAAGGAGAAATCGTTCGTGAGAGTTTAATCGTAATTAAGTGAAGACAAAAATAACGAGATCAACGACTACAAATTAAAAACTTCCCAAACTCCAACTCTCACCACAAAATGATATTTGGTTCAGCTTTGGCTCGCTGTTGGACCGACACTCACTGATATTGGTCTAACTTAGAACCTACGTTTGATTGAAACTCATCTTTGCTACATACGCCAAGAGAAGTGAACAAATATGTTACCCTTATCCTGCTGATCACGACTAGTGTCGTTTTATTCTGTTTTATTAGTCGACCAAATCACTGTTATTGGGAATGAAATGTGTGTCTAAACATCAAGATTTGCAAATATTTGTGCTCGAGTTAAACAAATATGGGTAATTTTCAGCCACTTGAGGTTGTGGTTCGCTACCGCGATCCACAACCTCAAGTGGCTGAAAATTTAAATAAATTATTTCGGCAGGATAAGGGTTAAAGCGACATCTAGCCCGCACAGGAGTAGGGTGTTTTCCACTGTGCTTTTTCACAAAATAAACAAATGTCAGATCTATGCAGCACTGAACAATCTTAAACAATACCGTACCAACATCTACAACAATAATATAATAATGATAAACTCACTAAACTCACTAGTTCCGAAGTGATAAAAACTTCGTCCTCAAACATAACATAATGAGCTTTAACCCTTCAAACGCTAAAATATTTTTGTGACCAAAGTTTTTTTTGAACTTGAAATCATCATAAATGTCTTAGTTAGCTCTTTCTGCTTCATTTGAATACCTACAGTATGTTATCGTATTTAGACGTCAGAATAGGACGTCTTTAGATGCCAGATTGTGACGTCTAAAGACAGCCCCCGCGCTGAAAGGGTTAAAAATGCCGTACTTGATACACCGATACTAATCATTACGTACCTCATAAAATAATAGTAATGGATGAACAAATCAGTAATGAACAGTGAGCAGCGTTGGCCACAATAAAATCCTCAGTCCAATAAACGCTGCCCTCATCGTCTCCTTGGATATTAAAGGGTGTATCTCACACCCTTTCATATCCAAGGGGACGTCACATTGCGACAAAATCTGCAAAGTTGGCCCGATACAATGGAAGCTACTCACAGCGGTGGATTGTCGGTCAGGTGCTCTCAAAAACATTTCGTCTCCTAGCAAGCAAAGGGTTGGGCAACACTTTGACAGCTAGATGACGATAATAACTGAACAAAACTAATAGCTTTACCGATGAAACATTCCCATAATAAATGTGTGTGCCTGGGCTCGTATTCTCGTACAAGTTACGATATATCGTAGACTTCTGATTGGTCGAGATGGCCATCTCGACCAATCAGAAGCCTACGATATATCGTAACTTGTACGAGAATACGACCCCTGTAAGTCGCGAAAGAGGTGTTTTTTATTGATTAGCATAAAATATAAATACAATTATGGAAATAGGATGGTAGGCTACTCTTGTCACACACATCGATCTGTCGCGCAATGTCAAAAAGGAGTAACCGCTGACTGGAAAAGTAAGCGCTTACTTCCTATTGCATTTGCGGAGCAGCAGTATGGTCATGTGATACAAAGAGCGACAATAATAAGCTTTTTCACAATGGAAATTGAAAAAAATGAATATTCACCAACAGCTCATATCATGAATATGTATTACCTTTTACACAGTGCTGGTTCAAAGAACCCCTTGTTGGCTGAGTCAATACCATACAATACTGAAACGTTCTAAAAAACACATTTCAACACCGTTCCCTAGAAACCAAAGTGTTGTATGTGACACCCATTTGAATGACACATACAACTTTTGGTTACTAAATAATACCATTGTGTGGACACATGTTTGAGATGGAACTGCAAATCAGTTTCAGTGTACCATGGGTAAACACGATCATGCAAAACAACAAAAGAAGTATAGCCGAAATCCCATGCTATTTCGAGGTTAGGTGCCAGCGTAGTGCTTAATTTCACTTTTAAGAATCATCGTGTGTTCTGATGACTGTCATTAACTGTTATTAAACCACCATCAACACCTTTTTGGTAGGATATCCATCACGTTTTATTGTACGTCATTAGCCCATGCATTTGAACAGTTAGGAGCACTGTTTTTATCATTCAATGGCGCCCGTGCAGGGACCAAAATTTATTTTCTACCGGCAGGGATGCCACGTAGATTGTGACAATTGATTATGCCAGTACCCAAGGACGAAAAATCCCAGCAAACACAAGACGTTGACAAATGCCGGTTTAATGTTGGTCCAGCGTCTGCGACGCTGTCCCAACATCAAACCAGCATTGGTCAATGCATTGTGTAAATGGAACGAATAAATCTGCAACTAAGAAAAAAAAACATGGGCAAAGAGACTGGAGAACTAGCGGGCAATCAAACTGTCATTGGGTGACTTCGCCATGGTCGATCAATAATTTAATTTGACCTTCACACTTCTCTGGAGTGAGTAGCCCTAATGGCCACGGCTACAGTTAGAGTGTCTGATTTTGACCTTGACTGTCTGGGCATAATGTCCATCGTTCGGAGGGGTGTCCATAATGATGTGCCAAATGACAGATGGCGCGGGGGGGAGGGTTGTATGATCTAGTGTACTGAATAACGTTGACCCCCAGTGACAGATAAACCCAGGAGAAACTGGCCACCACCGCGAGGCCGTCTCGTCACGTCCGAAATCAGAAGTGCACCACTTCCCCACATGCAGAATGGCCCGCGGGGACGAAAAGCGCCGCTAGTTTTTGGACAGCTCGCGGAATTACGGCTGAATCCCTTGACATGGCGAAAGTCTGTCCTGTTGACGCATACAGAGTATATACATGATCATCATGATCGTGTGCCGGTATCCCCAATAAAATTGACCCATATCATAGGCATATGATTGGCCGAGAATTTATCTTCGACCAATCAGAAGCCTATGATAATATAGGTCAAATTAAAAACGAACACTGACAATATATCACACATCATTTAGTGCTTTGAATCTTTTCGCCAGTAATTATCATGCGAAAATCCAGCGAAAAAAGACAACAAATAACCGACATGTTTCTACGAAACAAGCAAATAAGCTTTCATAAGAGTGTCAAGGTTTACAGCCATAATTATGTGGTGGAATATGTATATTTTAGTGAATAAAATCGTCGAATGGACATTTTTATTTATTACTCAAATTATTTGGCATTTTAATACTCAGACGGGCAGGGAGCACAAACATACGAAATGCATACATACGTTTTGATATCACACGATGAGTACCCAGAATTGGTCTATTGGGACTAAAGGGTTCCCTGGTCACATACAATTTGGAACCGAATTATTGCACCACATTGCACTACATGAACGTCAATGAACTTATTCCCCACAATGGTTCCACGTATAATACTGCCGTGCAAAGCCAGAAAGCAGTATCTGCTTACTTTTCAAGTAAGCAGATACTGCTTTTTGGCTTTGCAGAGCAGAATATGTGGCGAAATAACGTGAGTGTCAATTTATATATGTGACTCACTAGCCATCCAGTCCCCAAAGGTGAATTAGACTTTCAATTTGTTCCCAAATAACAACTGTGCTACTGAAGGATTTTTTACCTCTAAGCAAAACAATGACATGCACATGCATGAAAGTTGTATTAGAAAACCTTTGCAATACACATATATCATAAAAGAAGACAAACCACAGCATGGTTCAACCTTCAAAATCCTTGCTTCCCATTGGGCACACGACGTTGTTGCGACGTTGAGTCAACGTCATTGACGTTGATTCAACGTCGCAACAACGTCGTGTGCCCAATGGGTTATGGCAGTTATCGGGAAACATTTAAAACAGAAACAAAGGACTGACAAGATGGCTTCAGCTACATGCGAGAATAGCTACTTTCAAGCTAGAACAACAACATTCAGTGAGATAACTAAATAACTCTATTGTGCAAAATCTACCAGCATATTACTATCATTGGCAAGTTTCACATAGAAAAAAAACATGTTATGCTTGAAATATGTTGTTCTCCGAAGCAGCAATGGCATAGATCCTAGATCTATGGGAATTGAATTGCTAAAGACAAGATGACACAGTATATAATTATCATCACCTTGGGACTAAAGGGTTTGGAATAATATTTTTTTTAAGTAAATTTTACGACCTTAAAGTATAATCACAGGGTGGTGTTATAATCATACTGCAATTTGATTATGTATGGCACAAGTAAAGACAGGTGGAATAGTGAGAAAAACTATGAATTTGTAATTTTGCAAGATAAAAAATATTAGAATGGGTTGAGATGCCACAAAAAATACGTATTTGCGTCAGCATGAAAGTCCGAAAAAACACATTCTCATACAATTTGGCTGACGACTTTCACTTTAAAATATTTCAATATTTAAAAAATCGATGAAAACTGAGCATGCCCGAGCAATCTGGGTTTATGCCAAATGTACACAAGAGGGTCATGTTGACAACAGAAATCGGGATGCATTCAATTTCACAGTATACGATTGTCATCTACATCTATCTTACATTCACCTATATAGACTTCCCTGAACTATACATAGATAATCAGACACATGAGAAATTTGGTCTATTACCACACTGTTGAATTGACAAATTTGGGGTTTCTCACGTCGTGGGAAACCCTAAATTTGTCAATTCAACAAGAGTGACGTGCTTAGCAAGAGCAGTGTGAAATTTCCTCCCCGATACATCTTACAATCGCTTATTTAAGACACATTACTCCTTCAATGACCCAAGTTTGAAGTATATTATTGTCCATTGCTTGACGTACAGTACGCGATTCCACTGAGGCGAACAGGGGGGGGGGGGGGCGAATCTATCCGATTATAATCTATAGAAGTATATCATATATAAGATTGAAAAAACTCTATGGGAGGCGACGTCCCTCCAAGTCTAAACAAACATGTCACTAACATTCAGTATATCCGCGCCAACCAACAACGGAGGAAATATCATATACTCTTCAACGTGTGTAATATAATAATATTATACTGTTAGCTCATTCCAAGTCAAATATCAACTTGAAAATACACAGGTAAAATACATGGTGTTTTTTACCATGTTCAAAAAAAGGTCTGTGCTCGGTGAGGAAGTCTGGCAATCTAGTTTATTCGCGCTTTGGTCGGTGTTTGCATAAAAATCGCAAACACGCCAGCGCTCTCTGGCTTCCCCGCGCATCCACACACTTCCGGCGGAAGTCGAGAAAATATAAGGTGAGGTGATCGCGGTCAGGTGACGTCCTGCTGTCCAAACAATCTATTGGTGAAGACGGATTTATCCCTCAAGTTGTTGAGCATGCATTCCGCACTGTCCTCACACCAGACTCGAACCCAGTCACACAAGAGGCGTGGTCATGCGGCGCAAAGCTGCGTGAATGTTGCGCCAACGTCGAAGTAACATTCAAACAACTTTGACCGATATTTCGTGATATAAAGGGATCTTGGAAAAGACACCAGCCAGCTTTAACGATGGGTAGACAAGCTCGGTCAAAATATGTCCAGGTCGTTATGTAAATTAGTATGCAAATGAGGGCTCCTCCACTGGTGTGATAGGGCTGCAGGACACGCCGATTGGTCGGAAGGAGTACGACGTCTGTTCGCTGAGATTTTTCTTTTCTGGTTTCGAGCCACTGTAACTCTGTAACAGACAACATAAAAACACACATTAATTTTTAGTAACATCAATATTTTACAGTAATCAATGAGAAAATAACATTTTTTAAAACGACAAACCAATAATCGTAAATGTATTTAAAAGAACTATTATATGTTAACCATTATCCGGCTAAGGTAATTTATTTAAACTTTTAACCGCTTAACCCTTTGACCGCCGGTGTCGCATATATTCGGGTTCCCGTTTTTTATTAGCACATTAAGTACCACCTTTTAAACATGTGACAAAAATAAAATGTGACACCAATCAGCAATATTTGCAAAAAGTTGACCTCCATTTTGTCAAATCTGAATAATTTTCACTCACTTAAAGTTGTGGATCGCGTCAGCGAGACACAACTTCAAGTGGGTGAAAATTCAGATTGAATAATTTGGCGGTTAAAGGGTTAAGGTTGTGTCTCGATACCGCGATCCACAACCTGAGGTGGTTGCAAATTAATCATATTTGTTTAATTTGAGACCAAAATTTTACAAATCTTTATGTTCAAACAGTCCCAATAACAGTGATTTATCCTGCTATTAAAACAGATTTACAACGACTATTGTCGTGATTAGCAGGATAAGGGTTAACCCTTCAACCGCCGGTGCCGTATATATTCGGGTTTTCATTTTTAATTAGCACATTAAGTACCACCTTTTAAACATGTTAAAGATAAAATATGACATCAATCAACAATATTTGAAAACAGTTTACCTCCATTTTGTCAAATCTGAATAATTTTCACTCACTTGAAGTTGTGGATCGCGTCAGCGAGACACAACTTCAAGTGGGTGAAAATTCAGACTGAATAATTTGGCGGTTAAAGGGTTAAAGGATCGTCTTCATTCGCCGAGTATCAACATGAATTAGCGGTACTTGTTTATCGGTCAGATACGCTGTGCGAGTAAAAAATAACACATTGCCAAGAAGGCTTACCATACGCTATATTTTTATAAATATGCTCAAGATTCAATGTCTAGAAGCTCATACAACTGAGCCGGCCCAGGCGCTCATTGTAGGCCTGTAGGCCAAATGGTGAATAGCAACAATAGTGTGAGATTAATGTCATTTTTGACACCTGTTCACCAATGTCAAGCAAAGACGACATTGTCCAAATGTTAAATCAATGTTAGGCCAGCTTTGTGGTGTGCGGACCAACATTAGCACAGCACTGGATCAATGCCTCGTGTTTTCTGAGATACACAGCGAGGGAGAGTCATCAATCTCTCATTCCTGAAAACACGCCACTTTTCATCCAAGGTTGGTTCAATGTTGGGCCAGCGTCGCAGACGCTGGGCCAACCATGAACCAATCTTGAATAAAAGTGTTTGCTGGGATGATGGATTAAAACTGGGTCAACGTTGTAAAACGTTGGCACAACATTGAACTAACGCCTTCACTGCTGTCATGAAGCGGTCAGTCGCCACATAAAACATTGAGTGCTGTGACCTGTGGGCTGGTCAGGGTCAAGCTGACCGGGGTCATTCTGTAGTGGACAGGGACTCTCAAGCAAACAGGAGACGTCGATCCAATGTTGGTTTAATGCTGGGTAATCGATGTGGACGTTGCACCATTGATGGCTGTGGTACACCTCTGGTTTTGTCTTGGTAACCTTAGAAAGGCATTGAACAACCTCAATGCGTTTTTAAAATAGGTCTATAATTTGTTATCTTATATTCCCAGCAAAGACGAGATATTGAAACAATGTTGTTTTAAAGTTGGTCTATCGTCTACGACACCGGCCCAGCTTTAAAACAGAATTGGGTCAATGGCTAAGATTTGCTGGGTGTAACTCCCCCTGGTCAACACATCATGGGGGGTCAGCAAGCCCGAAACAGGCCTCAAAAACCATTCAGCGCTATGGTCCCAATTCTTGCACAAGTTACGATATATCGTAGACTTCGAATTGGTCAAGATGGTCATCTCGACCAATCCGAAGCCTAGATATATCGTAACTTGTACGCGAATACGGGCCCTGTCTGCAAGGACTGTAAACTGAGCTGACACACTACATGTGGGGTGTGGAGGTGTCGTAACTCATGCAAGTAAATAAATCCGAGTCGTATTTATTGTAGTAAACTACATGCACCCCCATAGTGAATCCAGGGTACCATATACTAGTAATCCCACACACTATGCGCCGCTGAGCATATGTTGACTTAATGTTGTGCCAACGTCTACGACGTTGGCACAGCATTAAATCAACATAGGTGAGCATTGCGTGTTGTGATGTTATAACAGACACGCGCGGTGCCCCCATCCCCTCTCCATACACTTCAGTTGGCAAGATGCAAGGTCGGATGTTTAACTAGTTCACGGATGATACAATGAGAAGCGTGCAATTTTATCATTGTGTGGGACCATTATGATTTGCGGTGTTGTTTTGCAACATTTTCTCTACATGAGGACCTGGTTAAGGGCACAGCTGAATGGGATAGAGTCACCATATGGGCAAAGCCCGCGACTTCAAGAATCATGTGACCCCAGCATTGTTCTCGTTTGTAGTGACCTCCACTTATGTTTAACCAGTTTTATCATTGAATTCATGCATAGACCTTTCAGAAAATGTATAGTTATCCATAGCCTAGACAAGAAAATTTGTGCTTTTGACCACTGGATTACCATAAAAATGTCGCCAGCTTAAATTTTTGTCTTTGACAGGTCCCTGTTCATGAGTGGGTGCAGCATAGACACATCCCAATTTCCCGTGGTTAAGGACGGGAGTAGGTCATGCGGATAAATACAACACGTAATAATGACATTAATTATGCGCCCACATACGAAAAACCTAATGCGCGCGATCAATAAACGAATAAATCGGAATCTCCAGGCATGTTTGCCGTGCAAAGTTAAAACACCTTATAATTACTGCTTTCGGGCGTAACTTTTTTCGGATAAAGTGTGTGTGCCATGACACTAAAATCCCTATTGTAAAGTGCTTCTTGTCTAGGGAGTAGTATGGTAGGTAAGATGCTATATCACATCTATTATTGTCAATATTGGTTGCTCATCTGGCCTGATGATTAAAAGTCCATAAATGGGCCTCTATCTCGTAGGTTGCGATTGGCGGCACTTTGGCTGAGTTTAGAACGACTATGCTATTGATCCATTGACTGATCGAGATTTAAATTCCCCGACCTATTTTCCCATAACTCGCGCAACGAACCGGAACTATAAGTAAAGAGGTCGTGTCAACAAGTGGGAATTCCAGCTGGTAAAGTGAGAGCCATGGCCCGTATTCTCGTACAAGTTACGATAATATCGTTGGCTTCGGATTGGTCAAGATCTCGGCCAATCCGAAGCCTACGATATATCGCAATTTGTACGAAAATACGGGGCCCTGGGTCCAGTGATGCCCGTTTTACGTACATTCCCGCCCACAAATTGCTCAATTGCATACAAGTGGGTATCCTCCATATTACATGATAAAGAGCGATACAAACGAGGAAAACCAACGAGAAAATAATTCTCGTGAGAGGAATTAATCAGGTTACAAAAAATTGGGAAATAAACGAGGTATAAATGTACCATAAATGGGGCGTATACTCACCTTATCTGATCACCTGGATATTTTGACAATAATTATTGTGAATGCGGGCCTTGCTATTAATCGACTTTGAATTGCTTTCTCAGAAAAAAGTAGTGACTAACATGAAATGTGTAGATTATGCAGATCCAAAATACACGCCATTATGGCGACTCTAAATGGTCTAGCTTTTAATTAAACGTAGGAGTTTATTCATTTATTTGAAGCTGGCAGCAATGCCTCCTTCAATTGAGTGGAGAATGTCAAGGAGTGGCGCACCACCTAACGCTTAAAACCGCGGAATTAAATAATTTCAATTTTCACCCACTTGAAGTTGTGTCTCGCTACCGCGACTCACAACTTCAAGTGGGTGAAAATTACTCGTATTTGTTCAATTTGAAACCAAAGATTTGAAAATGTTGATGTTTAAACACTCATCTCGTTCCCAATAACTGTGATTTAAACTGATAAATAAAAAAGATTAAGACGATTCCGTATGCCTTTTTTTGCTAAATATTTTCATTTTCACAGCGGCAGCCTCAAGCTACTACATTGAAATGAAGAGACACACATTTGCCTTTTGCAAACGAAACATATCAGATAAGTAAATGATGTGGATCGTCCAAATGGCAAGGGTCGAGATTTCGAGATAGGTCGACATTTGTATACCATCTTCGACGTTGGTCCAACATTGTACAAATGGTAAATGTTTTGTGCTTGCTGGGGTCTGGGAAATAAATTGAACATTTGAAAATGTACATATACATAGAGCCCATTTAAAACTGTCACGCAATCTAGTCATCCGGCCAATGAAATGAAAAGCTGCATTATTAGTCAAAGACCTTGAAAACGATGACGGTCACGCAAATGGAAAATAATGCAGGCGGTTACCTGGTTATTGAGGTTATAAATATTATGAATTAGGCTGAATATATGGATTTTTTACATAGCACTGCTAAAGTCATTGAAAATATAATATAATAGGTCCGTAAAGCAAAGGTACAGACAAGTCTTGCAATATATATACAAAATGGCGGTCAGAGAACAGGGGGTGGTTTCAGTTTTAAACTAATTAATTCAGTTATAGACAGATTCGTACCCCATGAAAGACTGCGGCAGAATAATCATTTGAATTCAACAACAGTCATCAATCTATTTACGCCAACAAAACCTGTTCTACAACATCATCTCCACTGAACTAATACATAAAATCCGAGGAAAAACCAGACGCTGAACCAATGCTGGTTTGATGTTGGGACACCGTCAACATCAACAACATCAAAATTTATCAGCATTGTTCCACCATTTGGTGTTCGGTGGTACTGGTTGAGAGACAGGCTGATAGTACTATAGACCCCCCCCCCCCCCAGTCCCATTGGAGCAGCGTTCTACATGGAATTCTGATAATAGCATGTTCCCAGGGCCAGGTCAAGTGAACTAATACGAACAGGTCAGATTTTCCAGGCTGACCATCACGACATTGATTATAAATTAATGGCCTACATTTTGCACCTGGGGTATCATTGTCCCTCGTCGTGCCAAGGTATGACATTGTGGTGTACCCAACATTTAGTTGTACCTTGCTACCATTAACAGGTTAAAACGGGTGTAATTGCTAATATATTTGCCAATAACAAATACTAAACGTTATCGTATGCTTATTAACGATAAATGAATGCCACTTTAAAATATCTTCACTTCAAATGGGAATAAAAGTTTAAAAAAACTAGACCCAGAGCTAAACAAAACGAGTAGTTGTTTCAGCTTAGTTGTAGCGATGCCCTAGTGTAGCCGTGGTGAGGTGGCGATGTAGCTGTATCTAGGCAGTGATGCTCTCACGTGTAGCTGTGTCTAGGTAGTGATGCTCTCACATGTAGCTGTATCTAGGCAGTGATGCTCTCATGTGTAACTGTGTCTAGGTAGTGATGCTCTCACATGTAGCTGTATCTAGGCAGTGATGCTCTCACGTGTAGCAGTATCTATGTAGTGTGCTCTCACGTGTAGCTGTATCTAGGTAGTGATGCTCTCACATGTGGCTATATCTAGGTAGTGATGCTCCCACGTGTATCTAGGCAGTGGTGCTCTCAAGTGTATAGTAGCTGTATTTCGGTAATATAACGCCCCTCGTTATAGATGTTTCTTATTGTTATATCTTTATGTATAGCTATATATAGTTCAGCTATATATCTACCTGACAATAGCAGCTATTGTCAACATGTATGTACCAGGTAGTGTTACCTAGTGTTCACGAGTAGCTGTAATATCTCCGATATCAATGCCATATTCTTGCGTACTGCCACGTCGTACAAAGACAAACAGCAGTAACTGCTCACTTGAAAAGTAAGTTACTGCTGTTTGTCTGGGTGGTGATGTGAAAGACAAACAGCAGTAACTGCTCACTTGAAAAGTAAGCAGTTACTGCTGTTTGTCTTTACACGTTGAAGCTGTATCTGGGTGGTGATGTCAAAGACAAACAGCAGTAACTGCTTACTTGAAAAGTGAGCAGTTACTGCTGTCTTTACACGGTAGAGCTGTATCTGGGTGGTGATGTCACCCCATACAGAAGTTGTCCATTACGCTGGCTCTCTCGCCCAGTTACGTCCATGTTCCGGTCGACACCGGCCGCGCTCGGAAAGGCTTTTAGCAGAATTGGCCTCTGTCACTCTTCCCTGTGCCATGTACATCCAATAAAAAGAATCGCTGGCCCACCGGTTGATAAATAGCAGGCCAACGTATCGGATGGTGGCTGATCTTCGTCTAACGGTGGGACAACGTATATTGTTAACTAGATTTAACCAGCTCTGAGGTGCTCAATTTAAATTTTCAGTCACTTGCAGTTGTTGTATGTGATTTGTAAAATTTATGTCGCAGCATGTATTAGTGTTTCAGGATTTAAGAAATATTGTATTTTTAACCACTGGTTATCATAGTTATATACAGGTGCTAATGGATACACAGAATGGCTAAGTACTTTAGTCGACATCAGGGCCTGTATTATCGTACAAGTTACGATATATCGTAGGTTTCGGATTGGTCGAGATGGTCATCTCGACCAATCCGAAGCTTACGATATATCTTAACTTGAACAAGAATACGGACCCAGTGCTCTGGGGGTTAGGCTTTTCCAGGTTGTCGGGCGGCGCGCAACAGGCCTACGTTGTCAACTACATAACATGGGTTTTCAAATTACAAAGTTCCGAATATGATTGCTGAGCGAAATCTCCACTAGGCCTGCAGGCTGATCACTAGATTGCTGTGGTGAAAACAATGCGGTTAATTGGCTATTTTTGTCAATAGTTTTGTCAATATTTGCCAGCGCTTCTGTCGTTTATGGTTATGACTGTGCTGGTGGTAATAGAAGTAGTAGTTACTTAAACTGCTGTCCTTGAGCTGTCAGAATGCCGGTGTTTTTAACGACATTTTATGTTCAAACATAGCGTATTTGTTGTGTTAATGCATAATAATATATGCCATGGGATTATCATGATGACAAGATGTGTTTTTAATAACATTTAGCTCTAATTATGTTTCATTATAGCTTATATTTGAATAGTAACAGCAGCTGCATGCACTATACGAACACCATTCACTACAATAATAAGCTCAACAAGTTCTACTGATATTTTTGATTCTATTTATTCATTCATGCAGCAATGCAATTTTCATAAACCTAACGTTACTCGCAGCCATCCACGGTCGTGATAAAACGGTGTTTCTTTTCATGTCCATCCGTTTTATGCTCGGCTTGTAGAAAAAATTCAGTTTGTATTATTTGTGTAAATGACGGCAGTATTATAGCGGCATCTGAGCCGTAAATGGTCCCCGGTGGCTCTTAGCCAACCAGCGTGGGAACACGAGCCCGGTGTGGCCAAGCGTTGGGCCACCGATTTAGACGTTAGCCCCACATTGAGACTACACTGGGCCAATGTTTGCCTCTCCTGGCTTGGCCAGCGTCCATCGTTCTTTCAGAGCTCATAAACGTCACCCCGACTGCCAGCGCCAAATGTGTGCGTGCGTGGCCTCAACACCACGCAGTCAACGTCTCGCGCGGTTATTGTAATAACCCTCACAGCGCTGAGATATTTTTTGTATTAACCCTTTAACCGCCAAATTATTCAATCTGAATTTTCACCCACTTGAAGTTGCGTTTCGCTGACGCGATCCACAACTTCGAGTGAGTGAAAATTATTCAGATTTGACAAAATGGAGGTCAACTGTTTTCAAATATTGCTGATTGATGTCACATTTTATTTTTACCATGTTTAAAAAGTTGTACCCAATGTGTTAATAAAAAAATGTAAACCCGAATATATGCGGCACCGGCGGTTAAAGGGTTAATGTAATAACCCTCAGTGTCTCAGTCAGCTCTTTCTGTTTCAATTGAATACCTATCGTCGCCTCGGAGCTAAAGGATCCTATCTGCCACTCTGACGAGTGTCAGATAGGATCCTTTAGCTCTGAGGCGACGCTATGTTATCAGTGGTTATGGGCCTACGGTCGCTATACATTTTAGTCCTTTCAGTGCGGAGACCGTCTATAGACGTCAGAATCTGACGTCTATAGACGGTGACACTTCCGAATGGTTTCCAGCTACTTTTTCACATACTATTATTCTATAAAAAGTATAGTTAGCAACCATTCAGAAGTTAGCCCTGAATACAAGGCTATTCCGCCCAAGCTGCATAGCCTTGAATCCACCAATAGAGTATATACTGGGTTTCAGCTGTATAAGCCCAAATGGGCTGGGTACTATATTGTAAACATATTTATATTGTCATTGGATCTGTTTGTACATGTCACTATTATAAAAATATACAATACAATACAATCATGTATATGTGTATAGTTAGCAGCGACAACAGATTGAAGTCGCTGGCTCAATGCACAGAGCAGAACCCGGGATATCCTCTGTGGCTGGCATCAAGGCTATGCAGCTCGGGCGAAATAGACTTGGGGCTATTCAGAAGTGTCCACGTTCCGGATGAATATGGAAGTGCTCACGTTTGAGCGCGGTGTCAATTCTGTTAACTGAACCTGATAGCATGAACTAGATTGATCAAATTTAAACGGTAAAAAAATCAAATAAATAGCCTATAAAATACGAGGTTCGTTTTGTAAATGGAGCTCGCGATGTGACTGAGCTTGGCAAATCTCAAGAAAGAGAACATATGAAGGAGTAATTCACACGAAAGTAGTACAGTCAGTATATGCATATCTATGCAAACAAATTTTGTAATCTGATCGCATACACATTGGGTAATAAATTATTACTGTGTGTTTCATATTGCAGCCAAGCTATTATATAATCCACTTTTCTAGATGATATCAAAACACTCCTCAAGTGGAAAGACTCAAATAGTGGCTTTGCCCTAAACCAATTATTACAGTGTGGACGTGTCACGTCAGTGGGGGAAATGAAATGAAATGAATCGGGCTTTAGTAACATTTTTGTTTCTTTCAAACCGCGGAGACCGGGAACCGAACCCCGAACTCTGGCGTGAAAGGCAGCGGTGCTAACCACTACCCTAGGGCCCCCGCCCTCAGTGGGGCAGACAATGCAGAGAAAGCAACACGACATTACAGGGTCTGACAAAAGACCATGCGATGTAATTTAGACTCTAGCTTTGGTCTAACTGAACAGCCTGGCGCTGTGGAATATATCGCAGAGCAGTGACCGGGGAGTGGAGAGCGGCCCGGGCTATCTCCCCAGCCTTGGCACGTTATACTCGCTGTTTTTATTGAGAAAAAGCATGAGCGATTCGGACAGGTCAGCCCCGCACATGGCGCTCCGGCTGACCACTCCTCCCACAGGCTATTTACCCGGCATTTCCCCAGAACATCTACAGTAAATAGCCGTCTATTTCAAGACGATATATCCTGACAACACCCAGCATACGAATCAATGTTGGTTTAACCCTGGTCCAGCGTCGTAGACGCTGGACCAGCGTTAAATCAACATTGATTCGACGTCTTGTGCCTGCTGGGCATGGATACTACGGCTATCACCTGTCTTATCAAAACATAATGGGCTGATCTACGCTAATCTGCTACAAGACCGGTGTAAACAACCCCAGCCCACATGATCTCACGCCAAATGAAGAATAGTCACGTTTTCTGGGAAATAGAAACGTATGGCCTCCGTAATGCAGGCCATACGTTTCTATTTCCAGAAAAAAATAGATGGATTGATGGATGGATGGATCTTGGTTTAGTTACCAACGGTTTTTATTTATTTTCTGGCCCCAACTGCATGGGTCCGGCGGACAATAATGGCTGCGTGAGAGATAGCAAGGGCTATATATGTATACAATAATAATATATCATATCATACCCCCTCCCCCGCATGAATAGTGTAATATTTACACTTCAAGTGTATCACATATCACTTTACGCAAATAAACGGGTGGTTGGAATACATAATTGGCAACGGTATAAAGCCCTAAATCATAATGATAATAACAACCATACCTTAGAGGGACCGTAAACATCTTGTCGTCCACCATGTCGCTTTTTGAAAAATCTTGGCATCACCAGTGGATTAACACTTAACCCTTTAAGCCCCCACGATGCATTAAAGCATCATTTTACATGTATGAAAACATACTTAATTTTCCTACAACTAAGGGTTTTAGAACGAAAATTTCCATGAAACTGGTTTACCAATACATGGTAATTTTCTTTAATTTTTAAACCACATAAGTCATCTTCATCCACTACAAGTCGAGAATTGCGGCAGCAATTCGCGGCTTGTAGTGGATGAAGATGCCTATGGTAAATTCAGGCTTGAAAGGGTTAACAGGGGGTACAAAGTATGTTTCTCGCACTTGTAGTTATTGTAATAATTGCATCGCCACCATTACACCGCCGATCCGCCTATACATCAACAGGCTCACATTCAGGCAAGTCATTGATCTCTCATGCACAGTCAGGCTGCGGACTCGATCTCTGCGTTTGGTTAGGTTACATGCCATTATAGTTTCTTATCAGGCTACATGTACATTTAAAATGTTGCAATCAATAATTTATTGACCATTGACATGCAGATTTGACACTTTTTGCTTTCTACTACAGTGTAGGAAAATTCCTACTTCGTTTTTTTTGTTCCACGCAAATCATAAACACCCGATGAGATTCATTCAGTGTATAAAGCTAAATCCATCAATACACAAAATGTGGAATAGTGACCGATTCTGAGCCAATGTAGGACAGGGCGAGCACGATCAACACGGCGGATTCAATCTGAAACAACGTCGCAGACGTTGAAACAACGTCGCAGATGTTGTTGCAACATTGTTTCAACGTCCAGAAGTGGTGGACCGAAGACTCCCGCAATCCGCAGAGTTGTTTGTTGGTACAGGAGGGCATTCCCTGCGGACTGCCTACTTGTAGGGATCCCTCATCAAGTATGCAGTGTGACGTCCGCGCATTTAACAGATACACCGACAGATAGTTTAGCTTGAATGGCCACGATTGAGGACGAGGTCATTGATCTGCCGGACCACAGAAGTCCCCGTCTGTTTGTTTGCTTGTGACTTCCCTCCAAGGCTTTGTAAAGTTCTCTTCTAAGACGTGGACACCGTCAACAGACAAGACGTTGTTATTGCTACTATAGCGATAACAAGAGTACAGTCAAAGAATCAAAAGTGGTAACATGCTGACCATGACTGTTAGGTACCCTTTTCTTAAACCTCTATTCTGCAGTGCGAAGCCAAGTAGGCAGATACTGTTTTTTGGATGTGCAGAGCAGTATTCTTCTGTTAATTTTATGAAGAAAATAGATTGATTGGGCGTAGCTGTTGGAATTTTTGCCTATGATACATCCGCCATTGTGACCCTTTCTTCCCAGCTTCGTAGTCGGGAAGCACAAAGGTTCAAGTGTTGTTGATGAAACCCGCACCATCCAGAATAAGATGCCAAACCAGCTCCAACCATCAATGGAGGCAGTACATTAGTGCTGTACTTAGTCATACCATGGCGTTAATATTAACTCTCTGGTCATACCAAGGATACTACAGGTTGTGTAGTAGCCCTGGTCATACCTATTATTGTGGCTATCTGGATCGGCCTTATCCATGTTATCTGGCCGTTGTAACTCACAAGATTCCGTCTTGCCGCAGTGTACCCAGTGAACCGAAATTCTGGCGGCCTGTCCCGGGGTGCGAGTCCCTCCCTTGAGAAAATGGCGGCCCGTGTGAGGACACATAAACATGGGATGCCGAACCAACACCGGCCCATCACTGCACCGGTATTGGGCCAACAGAGAATGTAGGTCGTACCAGGCAACGTTACGTGCTATCCGTGCATGGTTTCATTGCATAAACTTGTAAAGAAAGCAAATACTGCTTTGCACGACAATGTATAGACATTGCATATACTGCTGTGCAAATCCAAAAGGGAGTATCTGCTTACTCATAAAGCAAGAAGATACTCCCTTTGCATTGCATACAGACAGTAAGGAATCTCACCAAATATACAACACATTGACCCGATGTTGGTTTGATGCTGGATTTCCGTCTGCGACGCTGGCCCGGTTATAGCACCGCAAGATGGGTGTGATCTGAGTGGCATCAGACAATATGCCAAACACAAAACGTTCACCCAATGTAGGTTCAATGTTGGTCCAGCGTCTACGACGCCGGCCCAACATTGGGTGAGCATCTGGTGTTTGCGGGGATATGACATGACAGGGTGATAACTTACTGCCTAGTAATCACAAAATGAATCCTCTCGCCAAGAATTTTACATAACGTTCTTGCTATCACAGAAGGGGATGTGAACTCAGAACTCGGGTGGAAGCAAGAACTTTGTCTATTATAACGTTCTTGGTGGAAGACACCTTGGTGGAAGCAAACCAGCAAACACGAGACATTGAGCCATTGTTGGTTCAATGTTGGGCCAGCGTCGTAGACGGTGGACCAACATTGAAACAACAATGGCTCAATCCTGTCCATGAATGGAAAAACTTCGAACGCCGATAGTATGATAAACCGCCATGGTTTCTTTACTTTAAATTGAACATAATAACATATTGACGAAGTACGTTTTTCTGGGGTTCACTGTCGAAAAATATTATTTTCTCATTCACGTTTGTAGAACGCCGGCGTGGGTTTTTCGTAGACCGTGATGACAAGGAGCAAATGAGCATGTACACGAATCCAAGCAGTGTGAATTAGAGACTTGGTCGCCGGGACAGGGGGTTGTTTGCTTCGGTTCCATGTGTGCCATTTGAATCCTGAAGGTCACCGTTCCCCCATCCTCTCATCTCGCCAAGGATCTAATCCCGGTAAGGCGGCGGAGAAGGGACACAAATACACCGGGATCGACCCGCGGAGAGCGATCAGTCGATTCGCTGTGTGCACGCATCTCCTTCTTCCTCGTCGCTTAATACCCCCGCCACACTTGACGCGCGCCGCATCAAAGCCGGACCACCGTCGCAGACGGTGGTACGGCTTTGATCCGGCGCGGGGACAATGCCGGGGGGGGCTGGTCCTCGATCCAGATTCTCCTGAACGGCAGAGGGATCATACACATCGTGTCGTTTGCAGGTGTCCGCGGGGATCTGAATCACTGTGGCACGTCTCTTTCCAACGATCCATCTTTCTCCGCCGTACAGCACTCCTATACACCAGCTAGATCCCAACAAACACGACACATTGAGCCATTTTCGGTTCAATGTTGGGCCAGCGTCGGAGACGGTGGACTAACATTGAACCAACAATGGATCAATGAGTCGTGTTTTTCAGGGATATACATCACATAAAGACTTGTAGCCTTGTGTGTCTGGCATGATAGACATTTTATTAATGTGTTTTCTGCTCAAAGGGCTGGATGATTGGGAGTTTTAGTGCTGCTTGCCAGCAGAGTAGTTGACAATGGTGGTTAGAAATTAGTACATGGCAGGTGGGAGAAAAAAGAGGGGGGGGGGGTCACCTGTGCCGGAAAAAATTTATATGAATGTTAGGAAGGGGAGCCGTGGTTGGATAGTTGCAAAGTGAAGTACTTGAAGATGAATAAATAAGAGGATTTTTTATTTAAAAACTGCATGAAAAAAGCAAAAAATCTATAGGTTCTTTGAAAAGAGTATAATAATTATGCTTTGAATGAGAGTCATTGGTAGGTAAATAATAACATAAAGAAGGAGATGTAAGTTTGTCGGCGAGTGATGATCTTTGGCAGTGGAGGTCAACCCTCTGAAGATCCGTATAATCTGCCACTTTTCAAGACGAAATTATCACCATTTAGTTATGAATACGGAGTTGGCAAGGGTCTTAATGGATTTTCACTGCAGGCGTCACAAAAGTAACGTTAGTTCTTATTAGGATTCGGTCAGATCTCGGCATGCCAATTCCCAGCAAACACAAGACCCGATGTTGGGTCACTGTTGTTTCACTGTCTCACGACGCTGACCCGACAATGCACCACCATCGGGTCATGCCTTGTGGGTGCTGGTGAAAAGTGATCCCTTAGCTAGGATTGGTGCGGATTATGGTTGCTCCACCAGCTGATGACGTGCACAACCAACATGTAGTATGTCCTTACTTTACAAGTGAACAGATACTGCCTTTTGGATTCGCAGAGCAGAGCTGATGACACGTACGTGCGCAATGGGAACATCAACCATCATCAAATGATTAGTAAATGTAGATCACTGATTTTTTGTTGAATACTGTCAGACCCACCACTCCCTTGCAGCCAGACTTGGAAGGACGGTGATACCCAGCAAAGCCAATGTTGATTTAATATTGAGCCAGCGTCGCCAGACGCTGGCCCAACATTAAATCAACAATGGTTGAACGTCTCGAGTTTCCTGGGTAAACACGGATGACAATGATTACGTACCGTCTCGTGACAGACCCCGGCCGCCTCTGGCCACAGGTCCGGGGACCTGCCAAGTCCCCCTGTCTGTAAATCATCTGCCAATCTGGCAGGGGACGGGTGTGGACAAGACGTGGTGAAGACGTGCGCAGATCTGGACCAGGCCCGCAACATGTGTTCCCGCTTTCCCGACAGCCTGATCAAATGTGTGTGTTGAGCGGCTCATTCACCAGGTGACGCTCCCTGCATAATGCCAGCTACTCCCAGGCTGAATAGCGAATGTCCGGCAGAGCAGGGAGGTGTAATCACCAGCGGACAAAGCCAAAATGCAGTATCTGCTTACATAACAAGTGAACAGATATTGCCTTTTGACTTTGCAGAGCAGAATGTAGATGAGGATACGAACAACACTCGTGTAAGTTTGTCATCTCCCCTTCTCGCAAATACAAGAAGATCGCTATGTACTTTCGCTTTCGAAAATATCATGTTAGTCACACTTCTGTGGGTAGAAATCGTCTGATTTGGAATATAGGGCAGCATGCCAAACATTTAAAGTATATCATTCCAAATATACAATATACAATTGGCACGGTCATACAATCATCGGCTGCTAGTGTATGATGACTATGAGTGTTGACTTCCTAATAGGCCTAATCTATAGCCTTCTGCTCTATGTATTTAATACAATATTACGCATTATTATACAATTAAAAGACTTGATATTACTGTCAAGTTTGTCAAGTTTTTAAATGACATTGAGGCAATATTAAACACCATTTAGCATGAAGCAATCACCAATATTCAATTAGGTTTTGCAATATATCGCATACATCGGTCAGTATGAACATTTATGCCAGTACGTTTTACTAACAGACCCAGGTGTGAAGGAGGATATATAACCTCCTTGAGTAGATACACACCAGCTTCATCACATCTGTAACTTGACCGCGTGAATCCCACTGTGTCAAAAGATGGGATACAGATAGGACCAACTGTCAACAGTTTTCTGCCAACCTATTTCTACAGTGACGGGATGGGGGAGTGTACAATTCCCACCGCCCCGATAGTCTCGTCTGCCAGTCCACCAAAACAGCTGTAATATCTGAATATAAACTAGGTCTATATTAAAGATGAACATTAAAATAAAGCCTACTTTGCGAGTGAGTGATCTCGAAGTATCATAATTACCATGGGGTGATAGAAATAAAAGATAATCAACAAAATAGATCAACCCTTTCAGCGCTAATCACGACCATAGAAGTTTTAAATCAGTTTTTTTAGCAGGCTAAATCACTGTTTTTGGGAATGAAATGAGTGTTTAGACATCAATATTTGCAAATGTTTGTGCTCAAATTAAACAAATATGAGGGCTTTTCACCCACTTGAAGTTGTGGGTCGCGGTAGCGACACACAACTTCAAGTGGGTGAAAATTTAAATGAGATAACTCGGGGCTGAAAGGGTTCACATCTGGATGAATGCACCGTACAAAATGAGTTCACACACAGCTTCGGATCTCCCACAGCTAATGCAATATACACCGTGCCTGCGATATCGAAGCTGGGCTTGACCAAGGCTACTTGGCTTGACCAAGGCTGTTTCAAGGAACATGAGTCGTGCTCCCGGTCCCTGTGGAATATTCAGGTTTCTTTTCACTTCGGCATGACCAAGTAAGCCCTATGTCAATGTGAGAGTGTGTGTATTCCAATATTAGGCTGCGTATAACATGTGTAATGAATGTATGTATGTACTTGATGCAGTGTGTGCCTATACTTGTACATGTATAATTATGTTTGTTCATTACTCATATTCGATGCATGGAACGGATTATAATGGACTCTAAAAAGCATTTGTCATTTAAATAAAAGGTTATTTTTATAACATTTTACCATTAGATTAAATCTAACACAATATTTGCAAAGTTAATCAGCCACACCAGCGAGGCCTATAATATTCTAGTAAACAGGTAAACGGGTTCGGTTGATCTTTAGGCCTAATTGCATGCCCCCGGGGGGCATTTTAGCTTAACTTTGTGAATGGAAATGAGAGAAAGTTCCGATAATCTTAATGTTAGGCTTCTTATAGAACGGGACCCTGGAGCGTGAATTTAAAGATCAACCGATCACTGTGATCACCATTGTTTCCTCTGTAGTGCTTGAAATGTCCATACAGTTCACTCAATCTATATTCCCCAGAATACTTTGTTCGTCTAAAGATAGAAACAAACAAAATTAACCATATAATCTGCAATAATTGTCCACCACGCTAGAAGCATGACCAGCGTGGTTTCACCGATGATGGACTGACACCTGCGACGCCGACGCGGAGCCAGGACAACGTCTTCCCCTGCACAGAAACACGAGACGTTCACCCAATGTTGGTTTAGTGTTGGCCCAGCGTCGTAGACAGTGGGCCAACATTGAACCAACATTGGGTGAATGTTTCGCGTTTTCTGGGAAGACGTGTCCATCATCTGCAGTCGTGGTGGATTGATCCGGTCTCCGTGCCGCACTGCGTCGGATTCTTGGCGACGTGCCAGTCCCTGCTATTGACCGGTGGGCAGCGCGCGGCAACTATGTATCTCACGGCGAACTAAAATGATCCGGCTAAATCGCGGAAGGGACACGGGAGGCGAAGAGGAGGTCACCGAAAAATCAAGAAAGAAAACCCGGATACAATCACTGTCAACCGCACACAGGGACACGCGTGCAGGATTTGAAACTCATTTCCCTGCTCCCAGTAAAGATGAAACATTCACCCAATGATGTTTCAATGTTGGGCCAGCGTCGAAGACGCTGGCCCACATCGAAACAGCATCAGGCGAATGCCTCGTGCTCGCTGGGCTGCGGGAGAGAAGAATCTCCCGAGCCGGCTGATGGTATTTTAAGGGAATAAGAGAGCTTTGTAAAATGTATTGCTATTCTGCCCTGAAGGTGGGCTTTCCAGACCTCCTCATCTAACATTGGTCCAACGCTGGCTCGGTGATGAGTTGACGTCTCCGACGTTAGCACAACAATCAACCAGCGTTGGACTGATCCATTGCTACAGACAGTCATTTAAACCAGCTCTCCTGCCAGTCAGTTCATACCCACTGGCCAGCCAGGTGAAAAGCGAAGATTGGCAGCCAACCAGATTTGACAGCATCTCGCCGGGGCAATAAGGCTCAGGAATTCGAGGAATATTCCCGGAATTCGTTCGTTTTCATAATTTCGCGAAGTGGCATGCTGTACGACTGACAACTGGGGCCAATTACTGGCCAGGCAGAAGCCGTAATTTTAGAATTGCCAGGGAAGTGTTGCGTTTGTTTCCACGTAGGATGTTGTACTGTTTCATATTTTTACCAGTAGAGTCCGTTGCGTACAGGGGATATATTTCGTATTTTTTTACAACAGTTAAACGAATGCATGTACCTTGCTAACATGACAATAACTGCCGTATATAATTATAATATTTGACACCGTTTATTTCATTGATAGATAATTCCACCCCTATCTAAACTAATATTAAAGGTCACAAGACCTCTAGCGATGCATGCATGTAAAATAATCAAATTCAATGTGATGTTGGTACTAGTCATTAATGTGCACATGATCTCTTGCACTTTCCAAATGAGATGAGCATAATTTACGGAGGTCAAGACCGCATTATGCTGCTCTCCAGGGCCAAAAAGGCACTTAGCTGCTTACTTGAAATGTAAGCATATATTGTATTTTGCCTTTTGGTATAATCAGCTTTCAGCTGTGTGAAAGCCCCATCGTTTTCCTTTGAGAAAGACGCCATACATCCAGCCCCAATCACCAGTCGCAGACCACGCCAAATTAAAGAGCAAATGCTCAAGTGTCTCCTCTGTCTAATGCATGGTGACTTCAGGTGCCAGAAACCTTCTAGCGTCTCCCGCAGCATCGGTTTTTGCGAACGTTTTAGAAGCTCCACCCAGCCATCCTGTCATTGACAGGTGTGGTTCCCACTGCCAATGACAGGATGCACCCAGTCAACAAGAGACACGGATCCTCTGTTGGTTTGATGTTGGCCCATCGTCTGTGACGCCTGTCAAGCAATAACTCTTTAACCGCCAGGTTATTTCATTGGAATTGTCACTCACTTGAAGTTATTCACATAAAATTATGACAAAATAGGGGTTACTCATGTTCAAATCTTGCTGATTGATGTCACGTTTTATCTTTAACAGGTTTACAAGGCGGTACTTCAAGGCGGTGTTCATTAAAAAAATAAAAATCCGAATAAAATCGGGACCGGCGGTTAAAGGGCCTAAACCTCTTGGCTTTCCTCGACAATGTATACATCGTCGCCTCGGAGCTAAAGGATCCTATCTGACACTCGTTAGAGTGGCAGATAGGATCCTTTAGCTTCGAGGCGACGACATGGCATCAGTAATGCAGAAATGCATAACAATGTTATGCATTTCTGATGGCATGCAATGCTCAGGCATGGCCTTTCAAAATCAGATACAATACACCAAAATAGCACATCATTCCAATCTCATGCCATGCTGTTCAACATGTTCATTGTCATTAAGAGACCATATGATTTAATGCCAGAATTCTATGCTAATCCGCCGTGCAAATGCAAACAGCAGTAACTGCTTACTTTTCAAGTAAGCAGTTACTGCTGTTTACATTTGTTTCGCGTGTCTCTCAGGATACGGCGGATGTATGATAGTGGTGAAGAAGATATAATCCAGGCACGGGTTGCCTTATCGGGACATTAATACTTTATGCCTGTTGACTTATGATAAGTCCCTCCTCGCCTGACATACACTGTCTCTTCATTATGATATAGTGTGAAGAGGGGAATCACACCAACCACAGATTCCCATCTCCATAACTAGATAAAACTAGCCTCTCCTGTTTCTTTACCCCTTTAACCGCCGGTGCCGTCCATATCCTTTTTCTACATTTTTTATTACCACATTACATATCAGCTTTTAAACATGGTAAAGATAAAACGTTACAATAATCAGCAAGATTTGAAATTTGTTGACCTCCATTTTGTCAAATCTGAGCAATTTTCAGTCACTTGAAGTTGTGGATCGCGTCAGCGAGACGCAACTTCAAGTGGGTGAAAATTCCAATTGAATAATTTGGCGGTTAAAGGGTTAATCCTATACTCTATATAAATAATAATTAAACATGAGATGTAGAAAGAAAATCTTGCAGAACGCTTCTATTTACCTGTTTACATAATACCATGATATGTTTACGAAGAATCATTAAGATATCCAGTCGAGTTTGATACCTGGGACAACTATATATAGACCCCAGATTGGCTATTTTTATCAATATTCAAAGCGTCAAACACAACAACGCGCACACGAGCGCGAAAATTATCAAATTTTATCATTTCCGAAACACAACAACGCGATTTTGTCAGCGTATTAGGTCCAAAAAGTTTCTCAATTTCGGTAAAATCTCACACAAAAATATGAAACAGCGCAGTAACAATTCATTTTAAATCCACGGAAGTACAGTCGGAAGCACGCCCCCTCCATCATTGCACTTATACACGACACCCGGTACAATGATGTAACAGCAAAAAGCGACCTGTCTATCTTTGTACGGTAGTTTACAAAGAGAATTTCAACTTCTTGCACACCAACAAATCCAAAAACACACACACGGACGGTGAGCCAAAAATGATTATGTGACCATAAAAACGAAATTGATTTCGTAATGAAAAAAACATGATGAGAAATGACAGTGTAATGGATTATAGTAATCCAGCACACACGAGACGTTGAGCCAATGTTGTTTTAATGTTGGCCCATCGTCTCCGACGCTGGCCCAACATAAAAACAACATTGGCTCAACGTCCCGTGTTTGCTGGGAATCCTGTACGAACCTAATCAAATGAAACTAGGTGGACTCT